>JASSUY010021638.1:0-62434 GCA_032466535.1 Forpus xanthops | reverse complement strand
TATTTATTCTTTCTTTTTTTTTTTTTTTAAACAACCACAGTGGGGCCAAGGTTGTTGGCTGAATTCAGGAGTTATATCAGAAAATAGTAGTATCCCTTGGACTTACCTGATCTTTTATAGGGCTCTGTTGTGCTTGGTGGTATGTGTTAACCACATAGATGTTTCATCTGTTTTCAAAATAAGTATATAAGAAAATGAGCGATCACTACTCAGAAGACCTAACCCAATGGCATTTTAGTATTTATGTAATTTACAGGGAAGAAAATAAAAAATAATTGATGATTTTAAATAGGAGAAATATCTACTTAATGAGAATTTAGATAAGTATTTGTTTGTTTCATTGCATTTACTTTCCCTCTGTAAGTCTGGTATCAGTGGTTTAATTGCTGCTAAAAATAGGGTGCCTGACACCTTCCATTTTAAAGACATAAATTCATTGCTTGCTCCTTCTCATTTCCATTTTACAAGACAAAGGGTGGGTTTTTTTAATTGTTAGGTTTTTTTGTTGGTTTTTTTTTTTCCACAAATTTCATGTCATAATAATGCCTCTTTGGATAGCTCCAATCTAGTATGTCCTTCACTTTAACAGTCAAACTCAGCCTTGAATGGTTTTTCAACCATCAGTAGAGCTTATACAAGTGTTGAACTGAAGTGGATATATTTTCTTTCGCTATAGAAATCTGCTGTACCCATCACAGTGTAAAAAATATAAACACACCTTTGTGTGCTAAGACCTTCACCTGAATGTCTCTTTCCTACAGTAAGCAGTGAATGTATGGTGTACTTGAAATAATGGTTTTTAAAGGCTAGAACATCGGCTGCTGTGAAGGCAGAAAATGGAAGGAGTGTATCTTCCTCTAAATGAGATGTTAGCATAAGATGGCACAGAGCATTGGAAGTGTTAGGAGAATCATGCTTTTCTGCTTTCTTCGTGATATAAGGCTTCCTTCTTACACATCAGAACTAACTCTGGTTGTGAAAAGAAAATGTATTTCTTAGTAGCTATAGGACAGTTGTTCATGAGGGATGGATGGGCTCAGTTGTTGAGCTTTCTTACCCTCTTCTGAGATAATGTGGGTTTCTTAATTTGATGTGATTTCTGCAATAAAATAGAGTATATTTTCTCATTTTGGATGGAGAGATATTTGAAAATAAAAGGCCCAAGTAGCTGCACTTTAGTAACGGGTTTGTCATACTGAGTTCATCACACTTCAGGAAAGCTGAAAATATTAAGAACAGCATACTAAAACTAAGGAATTTCAACTTATTAATTAGTAATGAGAGGAAAAAAAGGCTTATCCAAAACCAATGGAAATGTGTGTAGGTTAGGCAAAAAAAAAAAAGATATAATTGTAATAGCTTGAAAACCAAAAAAAAAACAATGGGTCATCAGTTTTAAAGCATGATAATGAAAAACTGACTATAAAAATGACAACTTAGTGTCTGGTATTCAGTCCCTGTCACTGACTGCCATATTACATCTATAACATTTGCAAGTCAAGATTTTTGTGACAGTTGTACTAACTGATTGTATATCTAAAAACTAAAGTATATTCTTTCTGCTTTTTATATGAATTGATGAGCCAAAGTGAAAAGTACTTTGCAACCGTTTTCCAGTTTGCTGTGGTAGAAAAGGCTATAAAACCTAAAAGGTTTTTGTAACTGCTAAAGCTGAGTCAAAATGCAGAGTCTTAATAACAAGGTAGAAGGAACTAGAAAATGTGTTTTAATTGCCTCACAGAAGCCAAACAGTAACCAGTGTCCAGTTGATATCACCATTTTTGTTTACATCTGTCTGTGATTATATCTGTGAATTTTGGTTTGGGAGTTTGTCTTGGGTTCAGCAGTAGCAGTCATTTTTCTCCTTCTTGGTAGCTGGTGTAGTGCTGTGTTTTTGACTTTTGGCCTGGGAACAGCGCTGATAACACTCTTTTTAGTTACTGCTCAAATGTTTAGTCTCATGCTCTGTCAGAGAGGAGGGGAAGCTGTGAGGAAGCAGAGACAGGACACCTGACCCAACTAGCCAAAGAGGTATTCCATACCACAGCACATCATGCCCAGGATGTAAAAACTGGGGGCAGCTACCTGGAAGGGTTAGATCACTGCTCAGACCAGCTGGGTTTTGGTTGGCGGGTCGTGAGCGGTTGTTTTCTCTTCTCTTGTTATTTCCCTTATCATTATTATTATTATTGGTGGTAGCAGCAGTGGTTTGTGTTATACCTTAGTTACTTGAACTGCTCTTATCTCAGCCTGTAGGAGTTACATTTTTGCAATTCTCCTTCCCAGGAGCAGGGGAGGGAGAAAGAGGGGAGGGGAGAGAGCAATTGCATGAGTTACAGCTGGGCTTAAACCATGGCAGTCTATAAAATATTAAAAAATTAAAATATGCAAGTGTTAGGAGATTTAGAGATTTATCAGCTCCTAAGGACTTTGATGTCTGCTTCTATGGGAGAGCTGAAGCCTGAAAGTCTCCAGCTACATTTTAATCATCTTTAAATTAGTAATACCTTTTTCCTCTGTCTTTTAGTAGACATTTTTACCTTGCATGTTATGAACTGTTCATTTTTGTTCACAGAAATCTGAGATTATAAATAGCAGTACTCAGCACTTTTACTTTGGAGTAACCTGTTGGGGAGAAAGATTCATGAGAATTTTAATCATATTGTCAACACCAGAATAAGCTGATATATCAAGCTGAGAGTTTTTTTCCAGTTTGATGACATAATTGCTTGTGTATTAGACCCTCAACAAAAATAATAGCTCTGCAGTTACAGTGTTTTTTAAAACTTTATTGGTACTGTTTGCCTAAAGATAAGGTGAGTAACTACCAGCCCATTAAAAACTGACAGGTGACCAGTTACAAGAATGACATTGTCAAGTTATTTCAGCTAAGCAAAATCAATCTTTCACTGTTATTCTTAATTAAAGTAGTTCTAGCTTGGCTCCTGTGTAAAGCTCATTTAGAATGCAAAAAAATGTCTTGGAAAAAAAGCCCAATACTGCCGTAGTGCGCAGTACTTTGTGACTGAATAGTTCATAGTTAATGGCTGTCCATAGGAAGATGTAAGGCATCAGATGGCAAATGTTTCTGAAAATCTTCCCATTTTATTTAGATGCAATATGAGCTAGATTTTAGAAGATCTGGCTGCAGGAGTAGACTCATAAATGAGGGCTGACAAATTCCAAAACTTTCAAAAACCTTGTGTGTGAGTGTGGGTTTATTTTATTCTTATAGAACTAGAGACTGGAAACGAGCTACCACTAATGCATAACACAGCTTCAGTGACCACAGCCAATATTTGCAGTAGTCACTTCTTAAATTTCCAGCTTTCATACTGCTGGGCATCTACTTTTGTGGTGAAAATAATGACTCCAGGATTCACAGTGAGTGCCTTGTGCATTCAGAATTAGATATGCTTTAATGTCTAATTTTTGGCACCTATCGCAAATGTAACTTCATGGAGCTAAATTAATTCATAGTTGAGATGTAAGTATGAAGGTACACTGTGTCTTTTCTAGTGGAAGCTTATGCTTTAATTTTTGCCCTGTGTTTGCTCAATCTTTGAGATATGTTTTATAGTGTTTAGAATAATAAGTAAGTAAACAGTATCTCATTTCTTAAATGCTGGAAAACTGAATGTTATTGTTATAAAATTACTTCAAATCCTGATCTGGTAACTTTTATGTAAACACTGTCACCTGCACTTGTGTGGAAGGGCCAGACATTAAGCTGGATGAAAGAATGACTTACTTCATGCAATGCTCGGGCAACTGTTTCTACAGTAGGCAGCCTGCAGAATACAGTCAGAGGAAGGGAGATCTGCTAGGGAAATGTGGCACAACAGTTGTGTAAAATTTGGAGCTTACTTCAGTTTTTCAATGAATATTGCAGTGTCATGGATGAAAAAAACATTGTGGTAGGCAGAGATTTCACAGCTTCTTAAAATAAGTAGAAGAGCTACATATGCAAGCTTAAAAATGAATTTATTTTCTCATGGAAGCAAGTAGTTACACTGGTGGACTCTAGACTGTAGTAGGAGACTTGGTGAATACGTAAATATTGATATAATATGAACCACTTTTTGTAGGCCAACAAAGCAATAATGTACATGTGAAAGGCTTGTGCTGGGGAGGAATTAACTTGTTTTAATGACTTCAGTGATCCTATTCAATTTATGTGTACAGACAAAAGCATTTAAATATTTTGGGTTTGGGTAACCAGTTTGACTCTGCTAAGACTTTTCAATCAGGATGCTACTATGCTATAACATTGTATGTTAACTAATGCAATTAGTGTAATGCATAGCCTGTGATCTTCACAGCAACAAATTAACAATTTTGGGATTATATGGATGTGTATTTGTAATTTATTTTGTCTTCTCCCCCATCCCTTGTGATGCTGATGGATTTGCTTGTTGGAGTATATTCTTTAACACTTGTCTTCTGTTATTTACACACCATCTTCAGTGTATCCACCAGGTCTTCTGTGGTGTAATACATATCACTGCTAGGAAGCTTTCTCTTCAAAATAATTATATTCATGGATAATTGTTACTTTTCAGAGATTGCTCCATGTTGTATCTTCTCACCCACAATCTAATTTCATTTTGATGGACTAGAATGTCAGCCATGCTGCTTTTAAGCTTGAAATTAATGTATTCATTGCTTATAATTGCCTCCAGTGTGTCCTCACCAATCTTAGTCTTCTGGTTTCTTAATGATTCTGATTGGACGTTCAACACTTTTATCTGGGTTAATTTACTATTCATATTACAATGATAGATTATTCATTTTGTTACCGAGATTACAACTGTAAATGGAGTTATACATCATCAATGAGAGCATCCAGAATCATTTAGCTAAAGAAATGCCTTCTAGTTATCTTGAAGCTGCAAAGATTGCCACATAAAAACTTTGTGGCTGGCAGTGCTTCCTGCCCAAAGATGGCTGAATTCATTAGCCTGCTAAGAATTGCCATAAAATTCTGTATATGTTACTTTTAAACAGTTTTATGTGCCTAAGCATGCACAAATTATGTTGAGAGGAACTTAATTAAATATAAAACTGAGTGAATGATAGTAGGGAGTTTATAAAGGGCAGTGCATTGGAGCTTAGATCTCTGTTTGATACTTCGGTGGATTTAAGGAGGTAAAAAACAAATATAAAAGCTTTAGATTGAAGCCACAGAAAGAAACATGGCTCAGGTTTAATACCTCTGTTGCTATGATTGTAACAAGCACTCCAGCTATGGTTGTGTTGGCAAATGATCTATTAAAGTTGCATCAGACTTATAGACTACTCTGTATTGAGTTTCAGAGTAACAGTTGAACACCTCTGAATGCCAGAATCTTTTTCTAAGGAAAAGATCTCTCTGTAAATTCTGTGCCAGTCAATATTTCCTGGCTTCACACTCTTGGAATATTGATTATACCCATACCCCTTAAAAACAAGGGCTAGAAAATGAGGAAACAAAGCTTCTATATTTCAGTAACTTCAGAAACTGTAGGACAGGAGCTTTAAGAGAAGCCATCTTGTAATTAATTCTGAATAAATTATTCCATATTAATTCACTGAAACACATTGCCTCACCATTCTATTGAGAAACCTGTATTAGTTCTTCCAAATAATTCTTAAATGTTAGCAGGAAAATACTATTCAGAAAATGAGCATTTTCATTTAATGAATAATGAACCCCTTCTCAGCTATATTCTACATAGGCAGCAGATTTCTTGAATTCTTGCCTTCTGTAACTATCTGAGCACTTGCACTCACCTTGTAGAATAGAAGCATTTCCTCCCGATTCTGAAGATCAAACTGGGTTGTCACTATGGTTCCTTTGCCCTTAAGACCAGTAACAGTATGAACTAAGAACTGATAAAGACATCACTGAGGACTTGAGAGTTTTAAAAGGCTTTAGCAAACGTGCATGAATTTAGCATTGAACAGATGTTCTGAAAACTAAAAAATACCCTAATTTAATCCCTACTTTTTAATGTACCCTTTCATGCTTGCAAGAGTTCATGCGTTTAATTTATTCTCCAATGTCATCAATTTACTTCAAAGATGTATTTCTTTAATTAAAACAGTTATTAGAACTGTCAGTGATGCAACATCATCTTTAAATTCCTCCTGGGTAGCGTTTACAGCCAAGCATTCATTGGAAGTATGACAGTCTGGAGTTTGAAAGCTTGTAGCATTCTGGAACTATTTCAGTGCCTTTGTAAGTGAGCCTAGGGGAAGGAAAATATGTGAAGCCTTTCATTGCTGCACTTCCTATTAACTGCTGTAGTTTTACCTAGTTGGTGAGTGGAAATAATTTCATAAATGTTTGGAGATATGGTAGAAGGCAATGGGGAAAAGAGGCAGCAGAGCTAAGTCCCAGAATATAAGTGTTCTGCTGTTACCTGATATCATGTCCTAGCTATTTAGTTGCAAAATAAACTGTCTTTTTTAACTGATTTTCAAGATTATGGAATCTGATTTTTTTTTTTTTGTGATGTAAATTAGGAATAAATTGGGAGTAACACTGTAATAGCCACAAATTATGGCTGCATCATAGGGTGACTCTGGCCATACTTGCTTTCAGAATCCAGGGGTCAGATGTGTTTGTTACTGAGAACTGGATTGGGCCTTAAAATTCTTACGAACCCATAAGACACAAGAACTGAAACCGCTTGTAAGGGGAAGCAAGAGGAGAGTAGAATATCTTTTCCCATCTCTGGAGACTATTTAGAGAGAGGATGTGGAACTAATGCAAAAATCTCAAGCATGCTAGAATTTAATAAAAATCAATTTGGAATACAAAAGTGAGAAAATCAGAAATAACATATAAAACCATGGTAGTAAATTCTGAAATGAATCTTGAAAAAACAGAGGTGTTTGATGCCAGTAGTCATCAGTCTGAAAGACAAACCTGTCAAAATGGAGTGTGGTTCAAGAAGAATCACTGCAGCATGAGGGGCCTCTTGGATTTTTCAAACCTAAAAGGATTTATGGTAAATGATGGATAACCTCACCTGGGGGGGGGGGTGTTTGTGTTTTGTGTTGGTTTTTTTTTTTGGGTTTATTTTTTTTTATAGTTCCCCAAATACTATCTTAGACTATCAGTTTCTGAAAGCCTGTATTGAGTGGTTTACCTCTCAATTTCAAGAGATGTGGTAAGAATTAAGGGGGGGCGGGGGGAGGAGAAGGGTCAGAATTCTTGCTCTTTGTAGGAAGCAGCAGAAAAGCTGCCTTTAAAATCATGTGTGCTTCACTTCTAGTGCTCACAAGGAAAACATTCGTGTTGCTTGCAGATGCACCTTGCTTGAGAATCACTGTCTTGCTAGAATGCAATAGATAAATAGAAAGCATGTGCAGAACTTCCAATAAATACCTTCATTGTCCTTTGTGTTCAACCTGCTGTCTGCATGGCACAGCCCAGGGGACAGGCTCTGTGAGCTCAGAGATTGTGCCTGAGACCAGGACTATGTGTGTGGATGTCTTACATGTTTGCTGTATTTAGGTGCCAGCAGCCAGCCTGGCACAGGTGTTTGCTGTGGATTTTTAGCTTTTTTTTTCTTTAGCTTCTAAGCTTAGGGGTAGTGAGTTTTGGTTCAGAAAGAAGCAGTAAGCAGATAGGATATAATTTTACAAGGATACAAAGGATATCAAGCCTGATGGATTTGGGGATCTTGATCCTTTGCAAAAACATCCCTGAAAACCACCAAAATGCAGCAGTTTTCAGTTTTATCAACATTTACTTGTTTTTATTCTGAGAGAGATCTCTTCTTAGAGAGCTGCAGGAGCATTTAGGAGATGCTCTGAATTGTCTCCCAGACACCTTCCATGTAAAGTCTTGTTGCATTTGCTTATATTAGTAAGGGTTTGAATATCTTGCATCAAGCACAATTTCACTCAAATATGTGAATTGCGTGCTTATGAATTTTCAGTATGAGAGCTCAGATAAGCAGAGTTGTTAGCACAGTAGCTACTTCTGCTTCTTAGTACGCTGTGATTTGAAAAAGAAACAGTCATTCTCTGGTTTGGCTAATAACATAAAAACCCTGGGATCAATTACTAGGATTTGGCGACCTTAAAGAAAAAAAAAAAGGAGCAGTACCTGATTAACTGATGAGGAAATAAACAGCAGCGATATAATGTGACCTTTAAAGAGCAGCTCATGAAAAACTTCTGAAACATTTCTACTTAAAATATATGTCAAAAACATACTTTCTGTAGTTGTTCTTCTCATTCTGTGTTGCTATTTATCTGCCACCATGGCATTTGGGTTTGTACTATGAATTCTCTGGAGCTCTTGTGTTTCGCAGGCTGTATACCAGGACATGCACTGAGATTGCCTTATTAAACAACCTCTGATATGGAAGAGTGTGGGGTTCTTTTACTAGCGTGATTATTTACCCCATGAAATATACAATGTTTTATTAAGTTTTTAACTTGATCTATGAAATACTTTTATAGTGCAAGTGGTCCCATTATGGACGTCACAAAAGTGTTAAAATCAGACCCAGTATATCTGATGACTCTTCTTAGTGCCACTTTCCCTAATGAGATTATTCATAACAAAAGTAATTAAAAAAGATACAGTATTGTTCAGTGACAGTTCTTAAATATAGACATCCAAAAAAAAAGCTGGAGATCACTTTTTTATCCTTGTGTTCCAAAGGGTTGGAACGTGGATCCATGAATGTAAGCAAAACAGAAGTATTAGAAAATATTCTGGATTTTTATTTACAATGGGCAGTTTATGATCTATTAAATCTGGCCTCTGATAGAAGGTAGGACACAAGGATGCACATCGAGATGGAACTTGCTTTCATAGAAATGTAGTTTATCAGGATTCAGAAATGTAATATAGAAACCAGTTCTACTGCAAATAAGAATTTGAGCCTTTTTGTTGGCTTTCAGTTGTGAAGTAAAATTATTTTTCCCACAAACAGTAAATTAATTTTCCCATTTTAATTAGATCTCCATGGTTCTGTATATACTGAAAAAGCAAGGAAAATACAAGTTCTGCAAATGTTCAAACACAGTCAAAAACTTGCAGCTTTCTTGTAATTTTTAATATGAAAATCTGTCTAATACTGTGGAGTTGTTGTAGTCATGAATAGCTGGTTTCATTTGTCTGTCATTTCATTACACTTTCATTACCTTATACTTCTGCTCAATTATTATGCATGTCCTTTACTTGCTCCTGGTTTGTTCTCTGAACTCACGCTGACTCTCACCACTGTTCTGGAGGTCAATACTTTCCTATCAGTACTCAAGAAACCCCCAAAACTTCAGGAATAATTTAAAGGTCTCCGAAGGTACAGCCACCTGTGTTCCTTTTTCTTCTCTTTGTTCAGGCAGAAATAGTTGACTCTCAGAAGATCATGACCCAGATCTGAAATAGAGACAGGTCCTCCCCCTAACATGCATCTGACTATAAATGTTTCCAAATGAAATTTTATTCAATGCAAAGGTAAACCTGGAAAAGACAATTACTAGCTCACAGATACCCTTTCTCAAATCACTTTTTCCCCCAAGCTGAAAGTGGATCCAAGAGATCCTTATCTCCTAGAAGTTGCTTTTTTCTTCCCTAGAAAAAAACCCTTATGTGGCCAGTACAAAGAGAATTGTTTATGCTTTTCTGAGTGAATGCCAAGGAAAAAAGAAATAGAAAACAAAGACAAAACCTTTCTTGAATTTGCTACTTTAGTTTTCTGACAGACCATCAAACATAAGCTCACAAATCCTAAAAATTCAGTCTATATATGTTCTTTAAAACTATCTGAAAAACTGAGTGAGTCTTTGAAGAGACCGTAATCTAGGTTGAAAGCCATAAGGGGAGGCATATTAGAAACTTTTTCCTTCCTTTTGTTTTCTCTGAGAAATTGAATGGGACAAGTCATCGCAGTACTGTTCTCTCAAATACATCTGAACATTTGCCACAGGATAAGGATTGTCAGGCTTTATGCCTGTGTCTATGGAACTTTCACACAGTATCTCTGCTTTTGCCTGACAGTTGCTATTCATAACTGGATGTTACTTTAGGTTCCCCTCTTTCTCTGTTGTCCATCTCCAGTTATCCAGCCTTCCTGACTTCTTTCCTAGTTCTGTTTTTTGTAGATTCTAACTTTTTCAAGACATTCCACAAAAGGAGAATTCCCCCAGATAGATATATTTGAGTTTCTTCCAATGTTACCTGTATTTTTTTTATGTTCTCCTTTTGCTTTTATGAGGAAATTAAACTTACATGTTAGCGGTAACTGTCCAGTTACCCATCTCTGTCTGATTTCCCTGTCAGAACTTCAGTTGTTTACTAGAACAGGTATTGTAAAAATAAACATGTGCTCCTGTTTTCATTTTGGCCAAGTAATAGGCACATATTCACTGGCCCATGAGCATGTCTGTAGCCCAGAATTATACATTCAATATTGTATGTATAAATGTAAACATGTGTATTGGATTATGTAGTCTTTGTGGCACAGGCATGTAACGCACTGAGTGTGCTGTTCAGTTTGGAGAAGAGAAGCTGTATGGAGATCACAGGGCAGACTTACAGTATCTCAAGGGGGCCTGGAAGGATGCTGGAGAGGGACTGTTTACCAGGCACTGCAGTGACGGAACAAAGGGTAATGGGTTCAAACTTAAACAGGAGAAGTTCAGGTTAGATATAAGGAAGAAGTTACTTGCTGTGAGGGTCGTGAGGCACTGGAACAGGCTGCCCAAGAGAAGTGGTAAAACATCCACCCCTGGCAGCGGTCAAGGCCAGGTTGGACAGAGCCTTGGGCAACATGGTCTAGTGTGAGGCATCTTTGTCCATGGCAGTGGGGTTGGAGGTAGATGATCTTAATGTCTTTTCCAACTCAAACCATTCTATGATTCTATGATAAATGGGTAGTCAAATAATAAGAGTATCTATAGGAAAAGTTAGATAGATGTTTTAAATGTTGAGTGCTGTTCAGCCAAGCAACTGTTGTTTAATCAAGTTCCAGCAGACCAAGTTACAATGACTAAAAACTGTGGGGGAGTTGGGATGTGGACAGAACTTGGTTGTATCTGTCACAACATTGCCCAGAAGATTACAAAATGCTGCTTCCTGGAAAAAAATTGCAATAAAGCAGATAATTAGGATATCTAGAACAAGGCTGCTACAGATACAAGGAACAAATATTAAAGTACTCTACTGCTTCTGTGTTTAATCAACACACGGCAACTTAAGATATGTGTTTCAATCCCAGTCATTTCATATTGTGTGTATATATGTATTGGTAAAATAAATATAGGTCTAGTGTTGTTTAATAAAAGAATAGCAAAATGATTCCTGACATAATCACCTTTAAGCTTATACCTGACCTCATATATTTTAATTATGTATAAGAGCTAGCAGATCTCCTGTGCAACAGGGAGCCCTTCATTACCTGTAATTCCTATTTTATAACTTTTTTGTTTGATCTGTTTCAGGATTCATTCTGAAGAAATTCATCAGAATAAATTATCATTCTCCCCAACCATTTGACTGTAGCTTTGAATATATAATGTATCCACCCATGTATATTATTTATGAAAGATTGATTATTCTTTCATCTCAATATCCCTTTTATGCCAAGAGAATTTCAGATTTAACACTTTCCTTCCTAGGCGTAAAGATTAGCTGTCCAAATGTGTGACCACAACCCACATGGGCAAATCAAAGCTAGCTCAAAGCTCATTTGGGGATGCCAATTGCCAGTGTGAGTTGAAGTTATGCTTTTGACTGGTTGTAGGCTACTGAAGATAATTTGGGGGGTTGGAAGGTGAGTAGGTATATGGAGTACTTTGTTGTAATCTGTGCCTTGATTGTTGAAACATGGGCTTTTAAAGCTGGATCAGTGCAGAATTTTAAATTGAGCTTTTGGCTCTGACTACTTTGCTGCACCAGTTCTGAAACAGTAAGTGGAGTAGCACTGAACTGAAACTATCAAGCAAATTGAGCAAAATAGGGGTAAACATGAACTGAAAGTACATAGTTGGAAACCATTTGGGTTTCACTAGATTAGCTGTGTTTCTGTAAATAGAATGAAAAGAGATAAAGTAGAATATTTGAGTTGGGGAAATTCTGCATTTGCTTCTACCTTCAGGGTTTGGTAAACCTGAGATCTGTGTTTCTCAAGGACAGAGTGTTTCATTACCACTTACACTGCAGTGCTGCCACTTGACAAATTTCACACCAGACAAAGTAAGATGGTGTATCCTTATCAAACAATTGTGAGAAATTCTGTCTTGTGAATGCATTCTCTTTCTTTAGACTGTTTTCAGGATGGTCTCCCGGGAAAGGGTAAATTAAATATGCTTTCAATTGGTATGGCTTTTCAAACACCTGTGCAAACGCACAGTTCTCAGCAGCTCAGATATAGTTTTGTTTCCATTCTTGGAGTACTCTACCAGTTTCTGATTATGCATGGATATAAGGAATGAAAACTTAGGATGCTTCGGAAATCCAAGAGCACATATTAGCTGTGAGTTGAATTGTTCCATCAGTCAGAAATGGCAAATTTTCAAAGTCCTACCTTCTGTCTACCCCATGGTCTTTGTTCAGTTTGGATTCAGCTTCAGCTATATCTTTACGTAGAAACAGATCTTATATAAAAGCAAGCTTAGTGACTAAGGTGGATTGCACGAATGGACTCTTGTGGGTCATCGAATGCCCCCTGGTGTCAAGTACACTTATTTGTGAGAGTTGGCTTTTTTTTTTGGTGAGGATATTTTGCGTGTGTTTGTTTCCCAGAAATTACATTTTACCTCTAAACTGCCAAGCTTGACTGGAAAATAGATGGTTAAGGAATAGATGATCTTGTAATTCAGGGGTTAATGCTGGGGATATCATTAGGAGCACCACTACTGTTTTTTAAAATATACCTATTTGTTCTGTTAGGTATTCCTTCATAGGTGCTTTGTAAAGTGATGAGCTTTGCAAAGCATGCAGCTGTTTAAATTTTTCATGACTTTTCTATCTTTTTCTCATACTTTTTGTAGAAAGTCTATTTCAAGTTTCTGGGCAAAATAATTGGATTTTTTTGTTCTTAACCCAATATGAAAACCACAAATTCATTTCCAGATCAAAGGAAAGATGGGTTTCCTAAATTATTACTTAAAAATATAAGTAATATAAATGACATCAAAAAAAGCATTTTACGATTGGCAGATTAAAACTGTGATTTAAAGAGATGGAATAAAAATATTTCCATATTATGATTTTTGTGATGGGAAGAGGTTCTTTTGGTCAAAGTAACTCTTGATAGGAAGTTAAGAGGCTGATGTAGGTTTTGGTTAAAAATGAATCAGAGTTTTGCCTAAACTTGGTTTTACATTTTATGATATAAACATGTTGTCAGGTTGTCTAATAAGGTTATCTTGAAATATGTTGCCTAAGTAGAGTAGGAATTAGTCATCACCCTGTCAAGGAGTGCATGATTCCAACTGGCATTTTGGAAAATAACACATGCAAACCAGTGCCCTAATTCTGTAAAGATAACACATTCTTAAGTTTATACATGAAACCAGCAGCAGTATCTTTCATGGGACTACACTGGAAGTAAACTATGCTTACTAGCTGCTTTCCTGTAAGATGGTGTAGTGAAATTCACTCCCGCAAAAGCTCTCTGTATGTCTTAGTTACTGCTGATCCTAAAATCCATATACTTATCCATTAAAGAGATGGGAAGACACAGTGTGGTACCTTGCATTCTCTTAGAGTTTAAAGAAACAGGCTTTCTTTCAAAAACTGGCAAGTGTTCGTTGGTTGACGTTAGTGACTACAGCTCACTGTGCCTCAGTTTCTTCTTTAAAGCTGCTCCTAACACTTCCTGCAGAAAAACAGTGAGTGCACCTCTGCCATGAGTACAGGGGGCTCAATACCTTTTATTTTGGTCTTTTGTGTCCCTTGGTTTCCTTATTCCATCAGTCTAGAATGATTTGTCCCATTTCTGTGTCCATTCATCTATTTTTCTTTACTTGTTTTGGTTATTGGGGATGGGGCAAAGAAGAAGGAATAATTTGGGATTTGTTTTTTGTTTTTTGTTCTTTTGTTTTTTTTTTTTATTGTTGTTGTTGTTTCTGCCCTGTTGAAATTCTTATAGCTTTTTCCAAAAGCAAGAAAATTCCTATTTATTTTTGCTCCATGCAGTGTAGTTCTTCACTCATATGCAGAAGTTTTCTGTATGAGAGTTACATTGTAAACTGAAGGCAGGCAGTCCCTCCATTAATAATACCTCCGCATTATTTAATCTGATTCACCACAGTTAAACTTAGCTAGGTTTGTGGCTAGAGGCTATTATTCCTCCATCATAGAGAAATCCTGAACTGCAGAATTTGATATTGCTGGCTGGGGATCTTGTCTTCAACAAACACAGTTGATGCTCAGACATAAGCTTTTGGCTGGCTGCACTGTTCCCATCTGTTACCATGGCATAGTTCCTGCTCATAAGGTGATATGCCAGTTCTAATATGGCAGAAGTGCCAAGCAAAGATTAGTTTGGATAGATTGACTTAGTTATGCTGTAAAGCCCTGTCTTGTGCAAGAATTACCGCTTCTAGAACCTTAATGTCATGCACACAGTGTGCTTTTCTCCATTTGTTCTTGCTTGCTTATCCGATACAGAAACTTTGCCTCCTAAAGGCTGCTCTGTCAAACACTGAAGTCAAGCATGCCTTCAGGCATTATATTGCCTCCATCAGCACATTCTGTTCAATTGGAGACAGTGTCTTATTGGACTCCAGTTTGAAGAACAAACCTAGAATGCTGTGGTAAGTTATAGTATCAAGTAAGTTAGTTCTTAGTATATCACACTGCTTTTCTTGTTACATGATCATTATCCTGTTTCTTAAATAAATATTGTACTACCATACACTTAATTATTCAAGGTTTTTAACTCTGTAAGTAAAGGGCTTTCTTTTCATGTTTATAATTACATTGATATCATTGTTTCAAGGTCCTCAAGCCATTCTCATTGATCCTGAAGCTCTTAAGGGTAAAAGTTCCCTTCTTTCAAAGATATCCATTTTAATAATTTATCTGCTATTTCTCTACTATATATTTCTTTTTGAACTTTTCCTGTCTTTCAGTGGAAAAGACAGTGAACAATGAGAAAAATATATTTGTAGTCTCAGGCTCCTTTGCCTGTTTTTTCCAGAGCACTTTTTATTTGATCTATCCTTTTGGCAAAGCCTGAAGAATGTGTCATCTTGGGTACACTTTAACTGAAGTTTGTCAGCATGATATTAGATAGTCATGCTAAAGATGTGTAGCTCAAGTTTCCATGTGGCTCTGTTCTATAACTAGATATATTCTGAAGCAGCTTGGAAGGTCTCCTGCTATTGTGGGAGCACCGGTGCGCCTTTTGGTAGTGTTTTAACTAAGTGTGAGAAGAAAAAATCAGTGAGGATGGAGTTATTTAATAAAAGGAAATTTTAAAAGGCTGGCTAGAGAAATTGTTATAAAGTGTCATTCATTGTAGAGAGAAAATGAACTTGCTCCTTGGAATGTTAACTTTATACTGATAGATCAGGCAGTTGCTCAGTATATATTAGTTTGTAGCTCAGTATCTCTGCCTCCCACTCTGTTAACATCTCTCTTTGTCTCTTAATTTCTTCTTCAGAGATTTTTTAAATTACCTTTCTTTATCCTCTCTATTAAAAATTAATGAGTGAATAATTAACTGTAAATTAGTATGCCTGAAGATGAAGAGACCAGCACTAAAACTTCTCAGGACTGAAGTGAAAACCCAAGAGTTTATCACTTTCTCACAATATTCTTGAAAATTTCCAGTTGTGCACCACAGTTATCAAGGAGAAATGAGAATAAAATACTCTTTAAAACCCAGTATCTCTGTTAGAATTCCGCACAAGACAACATGTGTGTTCAAGAGTTAACAGAGATGATAAGACCAGGAACAGACTGATGTTCCTTTCCTTCTTTACACTGCAAATAAAGCTGGACCAGCAAACTTAGTCTGAAGAACATGTTTTTCTTTAGTCCTTATTTGTCCATCATGGAATTAGCTAATCAACATATGATAAGCTAACTGTGTTAACTGACTAATGTACAAAATTGCAGAAGGTGTTGCTTACTAATATATGTGAAGCTCAGTAGCTGTCCAGCGGTGACTACATTCCGAGATCTGATATAAATGTGCAATTTTTATAACCCTTCTCAGAAGCATTGAGAAAGTGGAACTCAGCTAAAACAAATGGGCAGAACGGATCTACTGGTTTTCTCAAGCACAAAGCAAAAGCAGATCTCAGTTCTGTGGCTCTTCTGGCCTTTTATTCTTGTTTTTTGTATATTATCTGTGTGCTCTGTGCAGTAGTCTGAACCAATGTTTGATTTGTTGCAAAGACAAAATACCAGAAGTAGCCTATTTAACTTCAAAAATCTGAGCCTTTGAAACATGTGTCAATTAACATGTAGGAATAAGCAATGAATTGCAAAGAAACTTTGAGAAGTTATGCCATGCACAATATTCAGAGCTATGCAGTATGCGCAAGCTACCTGACAGGTATCTCTTCTGCTGAGCTCGGTTGTCAGATGTCATGCAGGAATTTACTGATGTGTCATATTCGTGCTCGCTTATAAATAATTAATATGCATGCTGGGAAGAACTGTGAATGATCAGCAGAACACAGAATGTCAAGCAGTGCATTTCTCTAACAAAGCCCCTGATGTAGTTCATAGCAGAGTGTCAGTGACTAAAGTAGTCCTAGAGATGTCAGCAATAGAAGAAATTGTGATGTAATTCACTCTTAATTTTTATGAAAACTGTGGCATTACAAGGTTTTTTGGTACGAAGGGTTTTTTTCTTTTGTATTATGTTCATAATTTATAAAAAATATATATAATTGATAAAAATTATGTTTATAATTTTCATAAATTATAAACATTTTAATAGAAAAAACCTATAAAGTTACAATTTTATATAATTAAAAATGCTGCAGGTTGGCTTAGAGACCAAGGGCATGGCTCTTTAGAGGCTCTGAACAATCCAGGCTTTGATGAGTTGGAATATATTTTGAACTGTCAGGAGTAACCATAGATAAATTAAGCATCGACCCTTGCAAACCCTTATAGATACTGCTGGGCACTTCTTCCAATGCAGGCTGGCCACCTGCCTGGGAATGAGTGTGCATTTTAGTCAGTACAAAAGCCCGAGGCTCATGCAATGTGAGAGAGGCAGAGCCTCTGCAGGGACGCCTGCAGAGAGTGAGCGTGCCACCTCGCACTGCAATGATGCTGCTTGGAGCTGGTTTTCTGATTGTCCTTACAGGGTTGTTGCACCACGTATTATACATAAAACCATGTAATTAGAAGAATGTTAGCTGCATAAATATATTGGTATAACTTAGCATAAGTGTTAGGTCTGACTGCAAGTCATGATGAAACTCAGTGAAGAGTTAAAGATAGGCTGTCCTTGGGCAAGCTGGAAAGTCCTGAATATTTGCAGGATCCTATTAAAGGAGGAATGAAGGGAGTTACACGTCCGTGGAAAGTCCCGAAAGCTTGAGAGAGACGAGCTTTGGCAGAAGTTCCTGTTGTCAGCAAGATATGGATCCGGGAGGTGATGGTAAAAAACCATCCAATTAACAATTGGACTTGTGCGTGTGGACAGCAGCCATTAGCGAATAATGAGTAGAATAATAGCACATGAACAGCTAGTGTGTGTGTGTAACAACGTATAAGTACAGGTTTGCAGTGTAATAAATTGAGCTTGTTCTATCACTCATATTGAGTTGACCTACTTGCTCTGCCACTCCCTCTTCGTAGATCAGCACGGGTAACCCTCCCCGTACCCCGACAAAAATATAATTAGAATTGCTAATTGCAATTAATTACAAAAATATAAAAATTATAATTTAATGAATTATTGGAATTGTTAATTCTGGTAAGGAAGGAATGGCTCACAGAATACCATCTGAGCACTGCATGCACTGCAGAGTGTAAGAAATAACATGTTTTTAAACACATCTTTCCAATAGTTCCTGTACAAAACATATGATTTATGTTAGCTTACATTTGCATTTTATCCTTTAAATAATACCAAATTAAGAAACTCCAATTAATACCTCCTGCGCTATCCTTCTCAAACACATTCTGTTGAGGTTATTGTCATTTGCTCAGCTTAAATACCTGGCAAACTGAGATGGAAATGAAGAAACAGTTGCCAAGCCAGCTGATGCAGCAGCGAGAATTTAAAGTGGCACATCTTGCATTTGAAACTGTACAAAATTCAGGATAAATGCAGGAAAAGATGAATATGTTGTCATTCATAGAGAAATTATGAATTCCAAACAGGTTTGTTTATTTTGCTCCAGCCATTGAAATGCAGAGTTCCTATATC
Source organism: Forpus xanthops (assembly GCA_032466535.1). Taxonomy (NCBI): domain Eukaryota; kingdom Metazoa; phylum Chordata; class Aves; order Psittaciformes; family Psittacidae; genus Forpus; species Forpus xanthops. The sequence goes on along the minus strand of JASSUY010021638.1, from coordinate 44,078 downwards.
AGCAGAATATGGGAGTAACATTTAATTTCCCTAAGTGATGAAATTGGTAAACTCAATACTGAAAATAGCCTGTGGATTATTTTTCAATGGTAATTGGAAAAACTGGTTTTTTTTTATTCTGTCTGAATTTCATGCTGGTGGATATCAATTATGTGACAACATAGTGGCCTTAACAGAAACTTCAGTACGTATGTTTGGGATGACTATGTGAATATAAAGAGAAATTCCAGTGGAATGTTCTGTCAGCATCATAAGTGACTTTATTAAGCAATGATAAATGAAAAACAATGACTAAGTCTTCTGAGTCAAAGCGATGATCATAATAAATATTTTCACTGAAATACTTCCCCCTTGGTAGTAGGATGCCAAAAGTCTGGCTGCAGAATAGCTGAGTGCTTACAGCATGGAATAAGTGAAGTTGTAATTCTAAAAATGGATGAGAAATCTCTAGCAATTTCAAGTAAAGAGTACCAAGTGGGCCACACTTTAACGCCTACATACATATCTGTGTGATTTTTCCCAGTGTCCTTTATGGGATGGTTTAATAGCACATCCTATCCTTTTAAAGCATTTGGAGATCTTTCAAGGAAGTTTGTTATTTTTTTGATTATAATTTATTGACATTTAAGACCTAAACGTCCACTTCAAACTGTTGTGGGTGTGAAACTTTAGATTCCAAATAGCTATCAGAATATTGAGAATATATGTAGGATATCAACTGATCTAGAATATCATTCTTTTCTAATGATATTTGTGCTGTATATATGAATAAAAAGTCAAATAACATTTCATTTTCATCACAACATGATTTTGCTCTCTGACATTAATACAAGGTCAAATAAACATCACATGGGAAGGAAATAAATCCAAATTTAAGTCTGAAAGGGCAGTCATATTTCTTGAATGTCCTGAATGTCAGCTTTTTGATAGAAAACTAATACAATAGCAAGGAGTGTGTACATATGCCAGCTCAAGTTGTCTTTTGTATTCATATAAAACTTTCATTTCTTTGAATCCTTTGTGTTTCCCATTTAGCAGTATCTTATGGCATTTATAATGTTCTCTTAAACTGCAGCAAATGAAAGGCTTTGAAAGGTCAGACATTCTTTACCATTTAAAGTAAAATGAAGCTAAGTTAATAGACATTATTTAATAAATCAGAAAATGATGTTTCACATGTATGTGTTGTTAAAGATGAACTTCCCTTAGAGTTTTGGTACCATATAGTATCTCCTATATTTTAAGTTGTTCTTACAAGATATTACAGAGTATTCTAATAATAAATAAGATTTTTTTAAAAAAAAACTGGGCTCTTTTGTGCCCTGTGACTCTAATGGTAAAGTTATCATTCAGAGGCAGCCAGATTAATGCAGTCCTCCTGTGACCTGCATGTATTGAAAAATGAAATCTAATGTCAAAAATAAGAAAAAATATTTAATTCAATAGCTCAGAACAGGCAATATTCTGTCACTTGCTTTGTAATGTTAGAGTGTTTTTTGATTTTATTTAGTATGTATATAAGTAAACATAAACTTCAGTGAAAGACTCCCTAAAATGTTTTTGGCTTAGGATTTTCTCAAAGGTGTCCACTAATAAAAAGCTAAGACTGCCACTCTTCCATGCCAAAGTGGGTCATACTATTTAGCAAATTTAGCTGGTGTTCTTTATAGGGTGTTCTGGGTTTTCAGCAGTAGCAGTCATTTTTCTCCTTCTTGGTAGCTGGTGCAGCACTGTGGTTTTGACTTTCAGCCTGGGAACAGTGCTGATAACACCAATGTTTCCAGTTACTGCTTAGTAATGTTTTGGTCTGACCAACGACTTTCTAAGTCTCATGCTCTGCCAGAGAGGAGAGGAAGCCAGGAGGAGGCAGAGACAGGACACCTGACCCAAACTGACCAAAGAGGTATTCCATACCACAGCACGTCATGCCCAGCATGAAAAAACAAAGAGCAGAGTTCTTTTAAAATGCTGGACAATAATAAGGATTTTTATTATGCCTACTAAAGAAGTAAATAGCAAAAAATGCAAGCATTTTCTGACATAGTTTATCTAGTAGATAAAAATACTCACCAAACCACAAATAATGTTTTTTTCAAACTCCAGGGTAGGCCCAAGAAGCTCAGGTAACACAGAGGAGCTATTGAAGTTGCCTGCAGCCATACAGCAGCCTCCCTGTGTGCTAACCAGAGGCACAAACTGCTCCTTTCCAAAGGAACGGGGAAGTGAATCCCAGTGCTGATGTTCATCCTGCCTACCTTGTGCAGTTGGACCTCATAATAACAAGGAAGCGGAGGTTGGAGGCTGTTACCTTTAAGGTTTTCACACAGAGTAATGACTTTTCTGTTTAAAAATGTTTCCTACTTCTGAAAAACAGATGATCACATGGGGAACCATCTAGTTTTAATTACGATTGGTGTGTTTAAAATAAACCTTTAAAATTCATATAAGAAGAAATTGCCTTTGAGATTTTTTTCCTCATTAGACATTCAATACTTTTGTTTTCATTGTCCTGAAAAGAGAGAAACTACTATGACTGGAAAGAAATTCTTCACAAGCCCTAGTTATTTCTTTAAATAAAGACCTAGATAGAAGGAAGTTAATCTCATCCTCTTTCATTATTGCCTGTGAAATGAGGTGAGGATATATAATCCTCATACTTTTAGCAGTGGCTCAGCCAGGACACTGTGTAAGAATCAATTGCTGTAGTAATTGAATTTCAGCAAAATTCATGCATACTCTTCAATAATATCAAGTTTATTGAAATCTAAAAATAAAGAAACAGAATATTACTCTGAATTATGACTTAAGAATTGTAATATATACAACTTGGAGCACCATTATTAATAAAGAAAATGTACTGTACTTCACAGGAAATTAGTTTTCTAACTGTTTGTGCTGTTGTGAAATGTTACTGCGTGTAATCATTTGTAAAGAACATTTTCCAAAATTTATCTTCAGTGCATTATTCAAAACACTAAATGAAGATTAGTGGAGATTTCCATAGCATCATGATGGCAGTGAATAAAGGAAACTGAAGACAGAACATTAAAATCTTTCTATCATAATCAGCTTCTGGTGAGGGGCTGGACAGTTCATTGTGTTCATACACAACAAGAAATGTGAACATCCTGCGGAAATATACTGTGGTTTACATTGAGAATATTATTATTATTATTATTGTTATTAGTTATTGCATGTAGATTTACAGTGTTGAAAGAAGGAAGGAGAGAGATATGAAAGGCAATGATAACATGTAGAATCAGCTTATGGCATGGATGATTTAGAGAGGAGAGTAGACAGGGAGGCTCTGCATTCTCACTGCACCCAATTTACTCTTTTGTTCTCTTTTCCTGCATAGTTTACTTTTATCTTCCTACTCTTCTTTCCTTTTATCCCATTTCTCTGTTCCATGTTTCCAGATTAAACTCTAGAATTTGTATCTATCTGATTTTAAGAAATGCAACTTTATTGCAATATGATGTCAATTGCAATGGAACTTCAGGTAGTGAAATTGATTCTTTCCATAAAGAAGTAGGTGGATTGCTTCCAGAACTTAAAAACGGGGTCATAGTTCAGGAATGTAAAAATACTTATATTTAAAAAAAAAAAAAATGTAGAATGAGCAGAGAAGGAAAAAGGAAAGCAGAAGAAAAGCTTCTAACAAAGAGAACCAGGGCTATGGCTTAGGCAGTACTGCAGGGCTGCTTTACACCAGCATCCTGGTCATTCATGAAGCAACTTTCCAGTTCTCCTCTTCTGTAATCATTGGTGAGAAGCAGCAGTTTAAGGCTATTTCTGGAGTTTGTTTTCCAAATTTAAACAGTCATTCTTCCATAAGCTTCCTAGTTTTAACACCACCAGAGTTGAGCTGCCTTCCCATTTCACAGTCTTTGCAAAGCCTGCCAGTATGGTTTGCAATTGATGCTAATAGGTAGTATTAGGAAGTTGATTCCAAGGGAAAACGAATATGAAAGTTCACAGCTCAGGTCTTGTATAGTTTCAGTTTTTCTAGTTGAAGGCTCTATAAGACAATACCTCTTTATATTTAGGTTTGCAATGAGGTAGGCTATAAAACATGCTCCTTATAAAAATTGAAGTTTAGGAATTTTTTGGAGACCATGTAAAAAACTGACAGGTTATAAATCTGTCAAGTCCACAGAATTTGGTTTCATTCATAAGTTTGCTTCTATCGAGTTCTGCTCCTTGTATGGAAAGGTGGATCCACAAACTTTAACATAAAAATATAATTGATTCCTACAAAACAATGATACTGGAAATTTTAAATCAAACACTGAAGATCGAACGGTAGAAATAGAGATTGGGGTTTTGTTTAACTCAATGAATATTGGACAGAGAAAGTCAGAAACCATGCATTATACCATGGTAATCAATGTATTCCCAGTCATTATTTGCAACAAGACTCAACTAGAAACTGGATCACTGATATTTCATTTGATTGCTCCTATACTGTTATATGTTAAAAATTACCATTAAATAATCAACCATTTTCAGCAGAAAAACCTGAGGTACTTGTTTTGTCAATAAATGCAGCAAGTCAAGACTGATTTTCTTTCCAGTCTATGATATAAAATTTAAGAACTAAAGATCATAATGTTAGAAGATTATTAAAATAATGTAACAGAAAAGGCCTGTCCTTAAGCTACCACCTTAAGATAGTTTGCAGCAGTGGGCTTTTTGAAAATGGGCACCAGTGAACACAAGGCATGATGATTTGGTTTATCAAGGACCGTATGCACTTCAGTAAAGGATTATATGTTGATCTGGGGATGTTTAGAAGAAATGTCAGCAAAAACTTTTCTTTAGAACATTTAACATCAGCCAGCTGCTCTGCTATAGCAGAGGAATAAATAATGAGGTTATGAGGACTCAGGATTTCATTTGCTATAAGTATGTTTTCAGTGCGTTTAACTGGTATCTTCTGCGTCTTTCAATCTTTCACCAGTAGATCCAGACCACAAGAAACATAAAGCCAAACTGTGTTGGAAGGTGGCTGCTGACGTTCTGATGACCACCTCAAGTTAAAGTCTTCATCCAAAAGCGCAACTCATTTGTGAACTGCTTGGATTCAAGTTGCTAACACAAAAATTTAAATGCTCTTCTGTGCACATTGTGCCTGGAGGACAGAGCACACTCTCATTTAATATAGCAGTGTCACCTTTGATTGGATTGATGGAATTGATTTACAGGAGATTAGGAAATCTTGTTGTGTTTTACCAATAAACAGTGTTACATTATCACATTTCAATAGCTAATTCTATTGCTGTGCCTTTTCTCATGAAAATCAACATGATTTTCAGAGGGAAAATAATTACATGTCATTCATAATCCATTAACTAGATAAAAATAAAATTGGGTGCTTATTTTCGAAGGGAGAAGTCTAGAGTATCTGCACTTCCCTCATGTGGTATGTTAGTGTAAAGGCTTCAATAAACCCTATTAATCAAATGCAATATATTAGCTCACATTTATTTGAATAGAATTATTTAGAAACAGACTTGGAAAAGAAAAAGAGTTTATTTGAGGGCTGTTGCCAGTATTAATGGTACTGGATAGTAAGAAGCTTAGATACACGGTTACTGTGATTTTGCAAGAGCAAGTAGGAGCACATAAACATGGACATTGATATTTTGTGTCATAGAAACAAATAAACGTTAAACATGAGCAAAGCCACTAATGTTTGCCCTCTACACAGAGATTTTCATCAGCAAATCTCGGGGGTGCTTTTTACAGAAAATATCATCAGTCCCATTTTACAGATCAGGAAGCTGAAGAATTAGAAAGGCAAGGTAGTTGCTTTGCAATGCTGCACTCAGATCTCAGTGCCAGGGTGCTCCCAACTAGTCTGCTTCGCTGTCACTGTACTAGCGCACGTTACTTAAATAGAGAATGCACTAACTGATGGGCACTTTTTTTTGTAAGCGACAGCTTTGTTCCTTTTTCCCTGTTTTTATTTTTCAGATCTTAAACATTTTAGGATATAATAGCTTTTTACTTTTTTTTTTTTACTTTTTTTTTTTTTACTTTTTTTTTTTTTTTACTTTTTTTTTTTTAACTCTAAACTGGACAGGCAAATGTAATGATTTTTCAAATGCATATGCTGTTTTTAAACAGCAGTTGCCAAAGAACCATTAGAGCTCTGATTAATTCCTTCTGTCACTGGGAAAAAAAGCGAAAATAAGCCATGAAAAAGCTGCAAGGCTTGTAAGTATGAAAAATTTGTTGATGGTCTAGGAAGGGATTACAGTGCTGAATACACATCTCTATAAATATTAAAACAGCTTCTTTTCAGCAAAACTGTACTTCAGGACATGCTTACAACAGCTAAAATAGCTATAAAATTGTGTTTTATTCCTGTCCTCTGTCAACTTTCAAGAAATTTATATTTCAGAAGAGCCATCATGCCAAGATATTTAAATCAATCTAGCCAACTTTAATTTTAATCTTCAGAAATCAGCCAGACTTCATTTGCTTTCTGACATCACATTGAACGGTTTACGTAACTCTGGACTGCTATCCAATGCTTCATTTCAATTGAAGTGTTGATTTTGTAGGAGATCTAACTACTGCCCTGTACATGCCTCTGCTCCTGCACTGATTATAGAAGAGTATAGACTTCTAAGCTGGGTATGTCACTGAATTTTTGGGCTTTTTTTTTGTGTGAAGGCCTGCTCCACTGATACTGATCCAGGTATTATCATTGTTAGCAGCAGATTTTGATCCTTCCAAGGTTGATACTGTATAGCAGGCTTTACACTTATAGTGGTATAGAAGCAATGATAGAAATTTTGCAGAATTTCTTTACAAAGAAATAGAGTTTAGATGATAGTGTGTGTTACAAAGTAGAACAAATGTCTGGGTATGTATTGTGGGCAGGTGTTAGTCTCCACCACAGTATCAATTTAGAGTATATATTTTGATTTAGAACAGACAGATGTTGTGGGGATATTTTTCTCCTAATAACTTGAAAAACTTCAGTTGCTGATACTTCTCTGTCCTTCAGGACTGTGACTTATGCCTTTAAAATAATGCAGTACTTAATGAGTGAACAGATCTCTGTTTGAAGTTTGGCTAAGTCTGTGATTATGTGTGACTTTTGAAACAGAAAGACAGAAAAGCTGCCTTTATTGTTAAACTGTGCTGTTCTTGTGATTTCTGAACACTGAAATAGGTTGTTTCTTGCAGCTAGATTTGAGGTCTTTTAGGTGTAGAAACAAATTTTAACTACCACATGTGGCCCAAAACTGTTCTTATGATAGCTGTTGTTTCTAGACAATGTGATAAATGCTTTTTGAATCATTTACCCATTTTCTTCACCTGTTTTCCTTGGAAATCATTTTTCTAGTAAAGTTATTGGTAAAAACTGTGTATTTTAATCCCACTGCCTACAACTTTACAGCACCATATGGATTACTAGGGCCAACAAATGCTCAAAGTAGGGCTCACGAGGAGAGCACGAGTTGACTTTCACACTGAATAGGCATTACTCCTGGAATATTATCATACTGGGGATTAGTTTGTGAAGAACTATAGATTGAAAGAACTATTAAATGACCAGCAATTGACTGCAAGCCAACACAGATGTTCTGACTTGATAAGAGTAAGTTTATTTAAGAGACAAATTATAGTAGCTCATTATGTATAGGAAAAAAACAGTAACATGGCAGTATCTGATGCAATTTCCCATTTCACTGTAAGTCGCGAATATATCAGCATGATTGCAAGCTTCATCTTCTTGCGATTTATAGACCATGACACTCTGGGATACATCTTGCTGTAAGAAAGATAAGAGGGATTTGCTATGAAATTTGTGTTTTTAATGTTGTCAAGATGTTTCTATGTTCCCACTATCTAGCATCCATTCAATTTCTTGGCCATTTTCACCTTTGTTACTAGCTTTCCAACATCTCTGATGCTGCTGTTTTCTGGGCTTTTCCTAATACAGGCTATCCACTTCTTTCCTAATTGGTATAGGGCTTATTAACTGTTATCTCCTCCATTTTAGTCCTTCAGGCTCCACAGATTTTGCTCAGTGTTCAGTGCCCTAGTTAACATGGCTAAAAAGCTCCCATAAACCAAGTACCTCTGTGTTCTAGGCAAAAAAAAAAAAAATCATATCTGTAACTATATCCATCTTCTTTAACCAGTTAAACCACATCTATATGAATTAAGCTTTGTGAATTTTTTAAGTACATACTTTGTGGCTGGAAGAACATGCATTCAGAATACCATAACATAAATAAAGGTTAAGTACAGTTTTGGTATTCAGTAGGGTTTGCCATTGGATTTGTTAATTGCTGTTTTCATGACGTTCAAAATTGCTGAGGCTTGGATAGTTAATGCAGGAATAATCTGTTAGTTTGGACTATTTAATAGAAATAATTCAGTATCCAAAAGAAGGAGAAAAAGTAGTTATTAGCATATTGCTATAACCAGCCATAAAGATAAAATCATGGGAAGCAGGTCAACATTTAAATTTTTCAAAAGTATTTTAAGAAATGCACAACTGTGGCTATTGCGCTGAGAATTTAATCTGGGTTTTAAATAGAATGTCAGTCTGATCTTAAATGCACCTAATTCAATACAGTGGTTTCATGAATTTTGATGGCGCATCAAGTGAGTTCTGTGTATTGTGCAGTCAGTAATCAACAATTTAGAGCTACATTTTTATAGTGTGCTGGAAGCTGCATGCATGGGTGTATAACAACTGCAAACGTACCTCTTCCACACCCAGTGAATATTTTTAGGTAACTTCTTTAAGCAAACAGAAGAAACTTTGGCAGAAGCTTTCTGAGGCTTTCAGCTAAAATTATAGGAGTGAAAGACTCTGAATAAATTACTCACATATATAATTCGTGCTCCAAATACAGCTTGTTCATTCCATCTCCACCCTCTGTATACAATCTTAGTATGTAATGTATAGTGCTTTTTAAAAGTGGAAAATTGACTTGATAAATAGGTGTGCCACAGCTGAAGTCTGTTTTGTGTCTCCAGTTTTGCATGTTAAATGTTTTAATCATGATTCATGACACTTGATAACCTATAGTTAGGTATTATCATAATCAGGTATGATTTTATCATAGACCTATGTACGAATTATGTTAAATAATTGTTTTGAAATCACATCTAATCATGAGCAGCAGCATCATAGAAAATAATTCAAATGCAGTTTAGCTTACAGTCCTTGCATCTACCTAATGGATAACTGCAGCTAAAGAAATTCTTTCATGTGAAAACACGAAGGCCATACTTGCAGCTTGTTTTATTTTATCTTTTCAGCTGCAGCATTTTTCTTGATGAAGGAGTCACCAGGATCAAGGGAAGCACAGTGGCTCTGCAGTACATATCAGACTGCTGGGCTGGGGCCTGTGTTAAAAAATGGCAACACATAAGCTCAGAAAAAGGCAGCAGAAATAAGTGAAACGTCCTACCATGCAAATACCCCACTGATATGTCAGTATATCTGAATGAATAATTTAGAAAATAAAATTAACCTTTCTTTTCCCTGCACTCAGAATGGTAACAAAAGGAACCCTATTTTCTTCACGTTTCTCTATTATTCATAAGTACACTACACTCCAAGGTGTTGCCAGGTACAGATGTGAGGCTGACTGGTCTGTAGTTCCCTGGTTCATCTATTTTTCCCTTCTTGAAAATGGGGGTTATATTTCCCTTTTTCTAGTCATCTGGAACTTCTCCTGACTGCCAAGATTTTTCAAATGTGATGGACAGTGGTTTAGCAACTTCATCTGCCAGCTCCTTCAGGACCCATGGATGGATTTCATCAGGTCCCATGGATTTGTGTACTTTAAGGTTCCTAAGATGGTCTCGAACCAGATCCTCTCCTACAGTGGGCCCAGGGTCTTTATTCTCACTGTCCCTACATCTGCTTTCCAAGACTTGGGTGGTACGGTCAGGACATTTTCCAGTGAAGACTGAGGCAAAGAAGTCATTAAGAACCTCAGCTTTCTCCAAATCCAGGGTAGCCAGTTCTCCCGATGGCTTCTGTAGAGGGCCCATGTTGTCCCTAGCTTGTCTTTTATTTGCAGTGTACTTATAGAATCCCTTCCTGTTATCCTTAACATCCCTAGGCAAGTTTAATTCTAAGTGGGCCTTAGCTTTCCTAACCTGGTCCCTAGCTTCCCAGACAACATCCCTGTATTCTTCCCTGGCTACTTGTCTTGCTTCCATCTTTTATAAGTCTTTTGTTTCCTTCGAATTTTATACATTTCTAATATGCTTGGACAATAGTATTTAAGCTGTTGGTGATTCTCTTTCTTAGTAGTTCTTAGTTTCTTACATAGTAAGTCAGGCTAACTGAACCACTGGAGTGGTGAACCTGAATTGCTTACTGAGACAAAGTCTTTGTATTCTGTTACTACAACATTAACACCTGATGCTGAGTTTCTAGTGCAAAAAGCCATGGTTATGTACCCAACCCATGGAAAAGGCCCTTTGATCATCAACTGTGAAGTTCCATTGGAAAACCTTGAATTAAGTTGAGAAAATCTCTTGCTTCTTGTAAACACAATTTTAAGTTTCAGTTCTGTGTATCCTAGGAAAATGAAGAGTATCTGTAATAGCTGCACCTGAATTCCCACTTATTTCACAGTGTAAAGAAAATCTCAGTGAAGGTTTAACTAGAAGCATTTTACAGAGCCAGATGTTTTCATAATTATACAATTCAGGTATTTTCTGTCTTTTCTCATGTGTTTGGCACTGACTCCCTCAGAGACAGATACAGGGCCTTGGCTGCATGTAGTCTGCTTTTCAGCTGGCAATTCTACTCGTTTATTTCCACTGGCTTAAATGAGAGATTTGGTCATGCAAGGAATGGTCGTTAAGAGGAAAGAATATAGAAGTTTGATTAATGTCCAGTTATAGGGGCTTAACCTTTCAGTGCTAATGAGATGACTTTAATCACATTAGTAAGAAGGGTTTTAAAATGCATTTTAGATATTTAATATTTTTTAAAAAAATTTGTATTACAAACAAAATAACCGATATTGCTTGTTGTTGCTATTGCCACTATAATTAATTCATGGAACCAACTATGTGTATAACATCAAAATTGCGGTAAAGTGTAGAAGTGCATGTGCTCAAGACTATTTCATAAATTCCAGTTGCTATAAAGAATTGCAATGAATCTTTTCTGTTAAATATTGTTCTTCTCTTTTCCCTAGTTTACAGATGGAAGTTGTAGTAGTGATTTGGAAGGTGCGAAATGTGCAGTCATTTAATTCCTGAAACTTCTAAAAGGATGTCTTCCTCAGGAGTATTGTACAGAAGTGCAGGGCAGTTCTGCTGATTTATCCTGGCAGCCTAGCATCTCGGAATAAAAGGAGGTGATTTCTAAGTAAAGATTACCACCTTTCTTTCCACCAAATACTTCTTTCATAACAGAAATTTTCCAAGATTTATCTATTCTTCAAGCTGTCTCTCATAATATTCCTATCTTTGAATAGAAGTAAAGGTTAGAGGAAGCTAGTCTAATAGATCTTTCATGAAAAATTAGATGCAATCAACTCTGGAAGATATGTAAAAAGAAGTTGTAATTTTAAAGGGAAAAATAAAGGAAGTTGCATTTTCAAGATTAGCTCAGGAAGGTTGTGCTATATTCAAAGCAGGATGAAAAAGGGTTACATGTTAGGATAGCTCAGATAACCAGAAGGATATGATGGATTTATATAAGCTCTTTTGGAAAGACTAGGTGGGCAAGCAAAAAGTTGGAGATGGAGCCAGGCTTTTCTCAGTGGCACCCAAAGGACTGAATACATGGACAAAAACTAAAATAGCAAAAATTCATTCAAATATTTAAAAAAAAAATAATTTGCTTTAATACAGTTGGTCAAACAGTTAAACAGGTTTCCCAGAGAGGTTGTAGGGTGTCTGTGCTAGGGTGTATTTGCAACCAAGCTGGATACAGTCCTGAGTAACTTGCTCTATGTATTCTATCTTTGATGAGGGAGATTGGACTAGAGGGTCTCCATGAATTCCTTGCAGCCTCAGTGAGTGTTTCAGTGATATGCATCATTCCTTAAAGCAGCTAAAAATTACTGGCACCATTTCTGAGTTCCAGATACATCCAAGGTAATTTTTGAAATTTATTGTAACCATTTTTTAAATATATTTCGGGATTGGTTTTCTTATTTTCTATGTCTACATATTGGAGGGTTGGGTCTTTTTTCATTGTTACCTTTATTTCTACAAATCCCAATTTTGATTCACATTCTAACCTATTCGCACTTTTTGTTATGATTGCTTTTTCTTTGTCATCTTTGAAAAGGTCATTTGTTTACATATAGAAGTTTCCTGATAAAAACATGGCTGTTTTACGTTTTTTTCATCAATTTTTTACTGGAGGGTGCTTTTGCACAAGCCAAATGGATTTGTTTTATGGGCTTTTGTAGAACAATTACTATTGTGAGGGGCTTTCATTGTGCAATTAAGACAAATGTTCTGCCACATTCGTTAATTGCTGGAACACTGAGAACACCAAACAAAGTAGTGCACTCTGTCTTGAAAGTAATTGAAGAATCACTTGACCTAGAGCACCCTGCACTGGAAAATGTAAGGTACTAACAAACAGGCTGAACATCTGCTATCTGTATAACTTCCTTCTTCTGTAACAGAACATGTCAAAATGAAGATGTTTTAAGCTGCTGTCCACCTTATCCTGCTTCTGACAAAGGCTACTTCTCAGTAAATATTCATGAGGTTTGTATTCATGACTTTATTGTTAAAAGATACAGTTTTTGGGAAGAGGTGACTCAAAGAGAGGCATCAGATCTATGGACCTTTCTTCTACATAAAATTTACCCCAAAGCTGGCAATGTAATGCTCTTGCTGACTCTAGTCTCCATCTTCCAATCTCAAATGAGACTACTTTCATTTGCCTCAATGAAAGCCAAAACACAGAGAGGTGAGTTGCCTCTCCATACTCTGGCAGTTATTGTGATGCCATGAAAAGTTTATGAATGCCAAATTTCAAGTTCCTAAAGCTGTCTGTCATTTCTTACAGTCATATATTCCAGTTTTTGCACAAGTGGCGAATAGCAAATCTACAGTAACCACCAAATCGGCTTACCTCAGAAGATTGCTATGGATATTTTCTAGTTTTATGTCATCTTTTGTCTGTGCAGTTCATCACAGGGCCTGTGCACAACTTAATGTTTAATGTATTTACCATCACAAATCCCTAGGGAGGTGGGAAAACAGTGTTAAATCCAGTGCAGAGGAGGTAACTGAGGTATAGGAAATCTGCAATAGGACTAAGATTGAATTCTGGTGTCTGAAAGCTGTCACTCCAGCCACTGCATGAACCATAATCTGCAGATGCTGAGGCTCTGACAAGGCTGTGCAACTGCCATGTGAGATTTTAATCATAAAAACTTTTTATTTAATAGGAAGCTGAGTTTCTCAGGTTTCAAACAGGAGAAATAGTGAAATGATATTTCTTTGTGAGCACTAATCCTCTAGAAGCTTTTCTCTCTACCATTTTGCTGTTCTTCTTGCTTCTTCCTCCTCATTAGCTGCATTAGGCATCATAATCCCATTATGGAAATGAGTTGATGAGCTGGGAGACATCCTCCCTGAACAGCATCTTCTCTAGAGAGTTAAGAGGGGAAGACATAATCTTAAACCTATTTCCAGCCAATTGGAATAGGAATATGAACAATTAGTGACCAAAGCCATATTATAATAAGGGAATTAGAACTGAAACCATAGTGTTCAGAAAATCCATTTTCAAGCTTTAGGAATAATTCTTCCCTGATGACTCACAGTTCTCAATGCTTGTTTGTCTGATAACAATGAGAAAATTCACTCTTGTGCTGCATAATGGAGTGCCAAAGTATACAGCACACCCAAAAAATTCATGTCAGTACTGAAATAGTCTGTCAAATGCCATAATATCTATATTACACAGCTGAACAAATTTGCCAATCTTTTAGTAGAATATGATAATGGTGATGAATGCATTGACAAGATGACGTGTGCTCCAGCAGCAAGCAGTATTTCAGAGGGGGATTTTCTTTCTAAAACAAAGTAAGAGATCACAATCAACCCTGTGGATGAATTGCTGCATAGAAATTGAAGAAGATTCTTGATGATCCTCTGTCAAACATCCCTCACCATGTAATGGTTAATCCTGTGGCAAACATCCTGACTGAGAAGCTGTATTTCTATATCTGCTACAGGCCAAGACTGTCCTAACGAAGGTTTTGTTGTAGACAAGATTATATTGCAGTGCATGAACTCAAGGATTTTCTGTTCCTACTGGACCGAAATACCAAATGTGCGCATAGAAAACTTGCCTATTGGAAAATGCCTATGTTTTATTTTTCAAGCAAAACAACATAAAGCATTTCAATCTTACCGAATTTTGTACTGAAATGAAATTTCATTGTAGCTTACCCTATGTAGCCTACATGATGTTCCTGTTGTACACACTTTGCTTTACTTAAAGACCATGCATCAACCCCTAGTCTGTATGAATGAGGAATGGGTAGAACATTGGTCCTGTTGCAAAGCATAATGACCTTCAGTAACAACCTTATTTGGAGACAGTGTAAGAAAACTTGTTGCTAAACCAAAATTACCTGAGCTACTCCCTTCCCTAGGAAGAATTTGTGCTCCAAACTAAGTAATTGTATAATCACTAAGAAGACTTCTCTCTGAAAATATCTCCCCCTTGAAGTAGGGCATAGGCTTTGATATATGGAAATAAACTGGGAAGAGATATTGAAGTATATTTATAGAATTTATTCTCTAGCTGCCATACATTAGGAATCATTGAGTGGATGAATTTGATTCCAGCCAAGAAGGTATGGGATCTGTTTATTCTGAGGATCTAAATGTCTCAAGTTTAATTGCCATTTTGTTATCATAAAATTCTAACTTTTCAGTTAAGGGAAAATCAAATTAACAGTTTTATTACAGATGACACTACCTAGACATCTTAATAGAGTAGGTTGTTTTATTAAGTTTTTCTGTCAATCCATAATTTTTTATAGTGGGAAGTACACATTTGTGCATCATTGAAATAAGTGACTGTTAGATGAGAGACAACTTGAGACTCACTTTCTTTTGCATTTAGCAAGTCAAGCTGTTGTTCTTCACATAATTTATTAAATGTGTTTCAGAAGAATGTCCACATTTTGATATCCCAGGCAGATACTTGTGATTCATGTCCTGTGTCTCTTCTCACAGATTCCATAGGAAAAACCCTGCAAGTTGTGTTCATAAAAATCTATTACTAAAGACTGGGAGGAGAGCTGTGTAAAATATTTGCATAGCACCTTCTCTGTAAGCTAAATGATGTGAAAGTAGTGCTCCTTCAGGTTTTATTTTGTGGTTGAAATTCATTGCAAAATATTCATCAGAAGGCTTGTTAAAGTAAAAGAAAATGCATTGTAAAACATCAGTATTTTTTGGCTCAAATGAATTGAATAGAAAAGGTGATTTCAGTTGCTAACCTAAATAGAGCAGCAGATAGTACTAGGCTGCCGAGGCCCTGAAAATAAATGTCCCTGAAAAACTCACTCTTTGCCTGCCATTTTCCCTTGCTGTAGGTAGAACTTTCCTATGGTCTTCCCTCTGCAGCAGCTGAGCCCTGTGCAGCTCTGTGCACACCTCCCTTCCCCATAGATGACAGTGCTCATTTATTCTGACCAATTTAGAGCTAAAAATTATCATCTTACAGTGAGTAACAGCTATCTACCTTGTCTTAGTGTAGAAAGCAATGCAATGAATATGAAACAGAGCATCAGAATACCATACAGCCTATTTACAAGCTCCTAGCAGATCCTGGATAGCAACCTGTGCAGTGAGCACACAAAGCAACAATAAGGTAGTTCTGGTTCTGATAAGAAGCAGCAGTCTATATGTAGTAAACTATACATAGGGATTAAGAAGATGTCACAGTCAAGTTACATGTACCCACAAAAAGTTAATTTAGCTCCTGCAAATGAGCCTTTTCCTGCAGCTGTCATGGCTGTTTGCCTTTCCCTGCTGCACAGCACCAACCAGCTTTACCCACAGTTTGAGAGAATGATGGAGACAGTTTAAAACAAACTGTAAACTGACATGTTCAGGGAGTATTTTTTACATCATAGTTATAATAGCACAGATATTTATAGAATAAATATTATAGGAAGGTTATTAATAGTAGTAGCAAAGAAACAGTTTCCCCAGAATAGGCATTATGTGTAAAAGTCTGTTAGAAAAACCAAGGATATGGACAAATGTGTTATGTGAGGTAAAAATCCTAACACTTTAGGTGCTAATGATTTCTGTTGCATCTATGGAGCAACAGAAGTTGTATGTAAAGGAGTGAAAGACAGAAAGGTTGATAAACTTGCTTTGGTAAATATGATTTAGAAATAACCGCCAAATGAAAACCAGGAATTTGCCAGGGAAAGCTCAGCTTCTGACGATTTGGAAATGCGTGTTTCCAATTTATTACTAGTCTTTCAGAGAACAAAACAAACCATGTGATTACTTTTGTCTGTTCTTTGGAAGAAAGAAATCAGTAATGCTCTGTGGTGACACAGATCCTCCAGGAGTTTAAAAATGGGCATTTAACGGCAAACCTACTGAGCAGTCAACTTGTACAAACTACTTCTGAAGGATGATCCTTTTTAGCTTAAACAGTTAATTCAAGTCCATCAAAAGCTTTTCATGAGATTTCATCTCTGAACACATGAACACCATTTCATGGTTCCTTATACTACCTTAGTGGAGATTTGGAGGTAATCATAGCACTTTTTGTAAGAAACAGAAATATGTTAATAAATCCAGAAGGTGTTTTGGGCTTTTTATTTTTCCTTATTCCAGGAATGTACTTCTAGGGTGCTTAACACATCAAATGCTTAAACAATGTACAACAGCTGATTTGCACTTAGTCTTGTGAATGTTGTTCTTGTCTGGCCCATGGATTCTCAGTCTCTTTCATGTTGATGTTTATGTGTATGTATGTGCATATCTCTGATGTGTAAGTATTCCTCTGCCCTCCCCTGGATGGAATTAGAATTTTTTAATTGTGTATGTCTTTATCAGACAGCCATATGAGGTTGGTTGTCTGGAGTAAAAGAATTGGTTTTTTTGCCTTGGTGATACTGTAGATTGTACCAGCTGCTGCTGATGGTACCCAGTCCCAACAACTATGCCATTGAGAGAGAGCTGCTGCATAAACTATTGATTTAAAGAGCTTGTATAACTCAAACTACAGGAAGTTTTGATCATTGTTACCATGAGTGCAATGCAGAAATGACCAAGTGGTAATTTACTTGTTACTGATTTCTTAATAGAGCTGTCTCTGTTAAAAATAGGGCCATGTAAGAACGATACCTTATACCTCCTGACAGACTGCTGGAGAGGCATGCTCAGCCTGCTCACCCTGAGGCAACTTTCCATGCAGCCTTGCTGGAAAATTATTTCCAATTTTAACCTATTTCTCTAGACCTCTCCAAGAATATCCTGACTTCCTAAGAGCCTTTTCACCTGTGAAGCACTCTCCAAAGTTTACGTCTATACAATTCATAAATCTGCCAAAATTGTTTAAATCAGAAGTAGCCCAGTCTGTACTTAGAATTACCCATTTCCATATTTGTAAATCATGAAGATGAATTATGTGCACTGAGGCAGGAAGAAATGTATCCTCAGTGTAGATCACTTTTTTTTATAGTGCATATCTTTGAGACACTTGCTAGTTCTTCTGGCTAACTGAAAGTGACTTCTGTAGTCTTTCTCATTCTACAAAAAGTACTTCTGAGTTTTAATTAGTGCCTGTAGTCTCCTGAAGTTATTGCTTCCAGGGTTTAAAAAATTCCCTGTGCACAGGGTGAGAAAGAATTTGTTTTCTCTGTGAACAGTTGTGTTCTTGGACACCAGAGTTTATGAGCAACATGGAGGTGGACACCAGAGCTGTATCATAAGAGAAAAGGTGTTTTGTTCTTTTGCCTCTTCTCATTAGAACCCAGAGGCAGGATAATATAACCCTGAAGGAAACTGCTTCCCTTCACAGTCACTGCGATTGTGGCTGCTGGAGCATGTAATTGCACGGAAGGAAAAAGTGCATGCAATGAAAGGTTGTCAAAAGCCTCAGGACTCCCAATCTCTCTGTCTGCTGTGGGGAAGTAAAGCCCTCTGTGGCAGAACATGTTTGGGTAATTGGAAATGGGACACCTACTGCTTTCATTAGCCTGCCTGTACCTCTGTTAATTAAATGTATATTGGTAGTATTTTCCTAATGCCCAGAAAGTTCATATCTCCAGAGAAAGGGAAAACAGAGGAAATATTTTATGATCTGTACAATGTTCCTAAATACATTGATATAATAATGGTGCAACTGAGAATGAAAGCAGTGTATGCAATTCAGAGGATATAGGTGGACAGAGCTTCTTTTGAGTTCAGGAGAGGATAAGTGATGGCAGGGGAAAGGGGAGAAAAGCAGCAGTGGGTAATGACAGTATGTCCTGACTTCTCTTTATTGGTTTCACCTTTGTTTATAGAGAGGAAGCTACTGAAAACTATGTCTACCATTGTTTTTAGGATCTTATTAATGCACATAAATATTTGAAAGCTAGCACCATGCTTTTCAGTGGTGCCCAGTGATAGGACCAGAGGCAATGGGCACAAACTGAAACACAGGAAGTTTTGTTTGAACATCCCAAAATAATTTGTTACTGTGAAAGTGACTGTTCACTGGAAGAGGTTGCCCAGGGAGGCTGTGAATCTCTCCATCTCTGGAGATATTCAAAAGCCATGCAGACACAATCCTGGGAAACTGGCTCTAGGCTCGAGCAAGTGGAGTTGGACAAAGTGGCTTCCAGAGATCCCTTCCAACCTCAACTATTATGTGATATCACCTTGCTGTAGCATGAGAAGCTCTGCCAGTAACCCATTTGGTGCTGCTTACTACTCCATCTGATATGGCTACCGTTTTGGGGAGGATGGCTACTTAAACTATAATCTGCTCCCTTCCTTAAGCATCATCCCACCACGCAAGAACTAAATCCAGCACAAGAAGAAAACTTTTGTTAACCAATACAGTAGTACCACAGGGTTCAGGATCTGGCTTTAAAGTAGTGAAGAAATGTAAACTAGAGCTTTCTCTCCTCTCTCTCTTCACTGATGAGACACAGTGTAATTTGACACTACTGCTTGTTTTTGATGCACTCAGAAAAGGGGAGAAAGAGTCATACTTTAGATATGCCAAACCCTTTCATAAATATAAAACTAAGATGTGGTGCAGCCCATATACTATGCAGGGGTATGAATGGACACAAAACTTTCACACACTCCTAAATAACTTTTTATAAATTTCAGATCAGTGTTTTCTCAAATACTCAATCATAGCCTTCCCAAGTCTCTAAAAGGGGTCATAAAATGTTACTCAGCAGAAACCTCAGCAGCTCTGTTCCTACAAGGCAGAGGTGTGTGAACAGGCTGTAATTACTGGCATCAAGTGTTCTCAGTAGTCAGGGACCTATTAGCTGTCATTAATTGGTGGCAACAGTTCAGGCAGTTGTATAAAGACATGTGAGCTGAAAGGATGTAGCAGGTTCAAAAAAGTTGAAGAATCACAGCATCAGAGCAGTGGGCGTACTCTGGTAAATTGCAAAGATACCCAAATTCTCCCAAAGACACTATCACTTGTTACAGATCTGATTGCAGAGGAGGGATGTGTTATGCCATTAAATGAGTACTGTATGACATTGTCAGCTGCATTGCATCTCCACGTTGCACTTGGGCCATGTTAAGGAGACCTCATGAGCTAGTTAAGCAAATAGTGGCCCAATAATGAGCACCTTCAACTGATATATTCTGTATATTTTGTATTCAATAAGCACTGACACAGCTATCGCACAGAGTCTGAAATAATGCAACTCCTTAAAGAAGCAAAATAAACCACTGAATAGTTTGAGTCAAGTCAGCCTTTCTAAAAGAATGATGATAAGACAAGAAACTGCATGTTCTCCTGTTCACTGAGTTCTCTGTCTGTCTGCTTCCTAGTTGGCCCCAAGCTAGGGAGTCTCTCTACTCGAAGTGGAGTCCATGTTCAGTGTCACAGAGGTGAATTCAAGCAGAACAGGCTCAGACAGGTATCTTGATGCTGAGCTTCCTAACATTTTCACCTCTTAAACCACTGGCTTCTGTGGACAGGCATTGAATTTTAAGTCACTGAAGAATGTAGAACCCTTCGAGGTCCAGTATTGAAGAGTTGCAAGGAATTTACCACAGCTAGTTGGTATTACACATCTTTCACACCACACAGTGTTTCTTCCTCACTGGTTTTACCAGTCTTTTTTTCCTAAGCAGACAAAATACTCCAATCTGCCATTTAACTAACAAACTGACACGGTCAATTCTCAATGCAAGTTAAGATTAATTGTAAAGTTATAGGTAATTCATGCTGCAATAATGACAGTGACTCCTTCATGTTGGTTGGAGTCCTAAAGGAGGAGAACTGCTGTAAGTACACAGTATGTATTAGGCTGGTCAACATCTGATCTCAGGTCTCAGTGACAGAAAAGAAGATTTTAACACTGAATTTTACAGGCACCATAGAGCTTGGATTTTCTAAACTGTGTAACTTCTTAAACTGTCTTTAAGATTATCCTTAGGATCTGTCTTAGTGAAGACCTTGTGGTTCAGAATGCCTACCTCATGCTCTTTTTTCCTGTTGAAGGTATTTTTTTGAGTGTTCTGGCTCTCAAGAATACTTTTTTTTGCCTTGATTGTGGGTTCGGTTTGTTTTTTTTTCCCTCTTCTAAAACACAGTATCATGCTTTGGCTTTTATGTGTCTGGTCATGAAATCGTAAGAGTTTTGCCATTTACTGCAGTTGGGAGAAGAACTGAAGTACTTGAATGATCTCTTTGGAGGAAGGACTATATTAATCTAGATCTTGCACAGCTATTTATATATTTATGAGTCTCTTTAATGGATTATTAATAAAGTCTATTCAGATCTTACATGCTGTCATCATATTCTCCCTCTGTTTCACCAACAATGTCAGCTTGAAGGGGTTTTTAGTAGAATTTCCCACAAGCATCTTCTTAGTTCCTTGTATGCCTGGAATGTGATTCCTGTGAAAGTATATGAAGTTTCTGCAGTGCCCTCCTCTAACTCTTCTTTGTAACTTGCATCTGCTATGATTCTGTGTAAGGAGCTTGACAGTGCTGTCATTCCTGTTACTTTTACTAAAACAGTCACTTCTACATTGTGCAAAGACCATATTTCATTATATAAATGTACAGTAGCTGAAAAACTGTGTGGTTTCAGTCTGAAAAGAGAGCCATTATATATGACTAAAATTGTGATCATTGCTGATTTTAGTCATCAAATTAATAGTATGTCATAGATTATTAAATTTATCATCAATGTGCTATTCACTATCTCGTAGCAGTTTTAAAACTGTTATTAGTGCACTATGTTTATAAACACATATATTTTTAGGAGGCCCAAATGAGTTCTAACAGATGTATTTTTTCAGCTGTCACCAAAACTTCATTGTTAATAATTTTGGAGTCAGCTCTTGGAACATCCTATGCAGCTGTGCATCTAAGAGCATTGGGAATGCTTCATTTCTAGTACTGTGCCTAGCATCTGCAACAAGTAATTCCCTGGGATGCAGGGAAAGAAGGAAATACAAGTACAAGGAAATGGATGTTCCACTTTCAAGCAGGTACATACAAAAATAAATGTATATAGTCCTGCCACCTTTGGGAAAGAAGCAGGTCATGTCCTAGCCCTCATTAACAGTGGGGAAACTCCAATCATTTAAATTGGCAAAATAAGCCAGATCATTAGTGCCATCGTGATCTTTATATACAGCACAGTTTGACAACAGCAAGACCACTTACTCAGGCTGATCAGCCACTGAAGGCTTAGCCCTAATAAAATTGATAACCCTTTACTGATTAACCCATAGTTATTGCTCAGGTAAAACGGCTGTAAAATGCCTTTATTAACCACTTGCTTCAAGTAAAGGCCATGATTTGTCTCAGTCTCATGTCTCATTTGTGGACAGCAAAACATATCACAAACACCTGTGAATTTCTGAAACTCTCATTTTTATCTGACCCTTTCCTGAAACATTGCCACACAAATATATTTTCCCAGGCAGACCTTGGTTCTAAATGGATAAAAGGACCAGAGAGAGAACAGGATGTTTCATTTTGTTGCTTGTTTGAGATTTTACATATATAAACCCCCAATAAATAAAACTCTGAATGAAAAATTGATACAGGGTTTCTTTTTTTACCTTTTTCTCCTTATCAGAAATGCACTGAGCCTTGTCTTGTTGAACATATTCACTGATCTTGGCTATTCATTTAAAGTAGTAGAACAGCTAAATAACTATGGTACACAGCAGCTCCAATATATTTTGTTTAGTTTCTTCAATAAATCATATTGTCAGAGATTCCTTTATTTTACTATTGTGTCACTGTGAAAGAATGAACTATATTTTGAAGTTTTCCATCCCTGTTGCTTAAGCTCTGCTCTACTAAGTTTAATACCCTGACAATTCCAGCCATAATTTACTCCTAGGAATAGGCCATTAAGTACGCATTGCTGCTTCAGACTTCTTTGATCCATTGCCTTTTATAAAATATAAAACAGTCTAAATAGCCTTCATAGAAAGTATTTTCTTTTAGGTTGGTATTTAACTTTGAATCATAATATGTAATTCACCCACCATCCAGAAAACTTACACCACACAGACACGTTGCTTTCATTCTCAGAAAACCATATGGTGCCTCATTTGCCACAGTTGACTGATTCAGAAATAATAAAGTTAATCATATTACCATAGCTAAGTGAGAAGATACGCTGGTAAAGTAGGTAGTATCTTCTGTGTTACCTGGAGATGATACGATTGCTCTGTGGCAGTCCACCAGGGATTGTCAGTCACTTATGGGAATCAGATGAGATTTGGTGTGTAAAACTATCAGGGAAGCTTGGTTGGGGGTGCATGATAGTGTTAGAAGCTTCTCCCATGGGCAGATCAAAACAGTTAATAACACATCAGGGAATGGTCATTGCAATGATACAGCTAATCTCTAAGGAGGAGAAAATTCCATCTTTTTTCCTCAAGAGAATTGTATTCAATTGCCATGAAGTAAGAACATTTATGAATGAAATAATCATGTCACAATTACGAGATCACTTATGTCACTATCCAAAACATTAGCCCTCAGAGCACCCCATTTGGGTATGTTGAAGTAGCTAAGGTATTTGCAGGACCCTCTACAGAGAAACAATTTATTTCTACACTGTTAATGAGTCAAGTTGCATTATATTGTGTCAATAATACCTCTGCCTGTTTGAGATCTTTGAACAAGAGCATTTCAAATAATGGCCCTTAAACTCTCTTTAGGGCTAGAGAGTTTCTAAGTGAATAGAGTATTTTTAGAAAGACCGGTGTTGTCTATAAACACATATATGCTAACTGCACAGGTCATTTCATCCTCCTAACGTATAGAAAAAGCTAACTGCACAGGTCATTTCATCCTCCTAATGTATAGACCAATTTTGCTATCCATCATCTAAATAGTCTATGAATCTTCACCCAACACTACTAGTTTATCCATTTTTCATGTTTATTTTTTCATAGATATTAATCATTTAAATCTATTTTTAAAGGTAATGTATTTACGTGTCTAGACATCTGAATATTCAAGCACCATTTCTCATTCCATGCAGAAAAAATTGATTAGCTGTACCTAGAGAAAAATTTGTCAGAGAGTAACTGCCAATATTAACATCTGCCAGCCAATCTTCTTCATAATCAGCAGCAAAAAGAAGTGATTTTGCCTCTTGGGAGAGCTTTTGAAGTTTCCTGTCTCAATTCATAATTTGTATCTCTCAGGGGTGCGAATATGAATAATCTTATAGTTCTCCGTAACTTCATCTATCAAATGTGTAAATTGATGACAGGGTTCTAGTAACAAGATGCTGGGACAACGACATCTGTTAGGCTGCTCTATTAAGAGAAAAAAACAGAATCAGTTTAAAAGACTTGTGGTCTGAAATGAACTGTTAAGAGTAGAGTTGACCCATGGTATGCAGTGTGATGGAAAAGATCAGAGCAAATACGGAAGCAGTTTGGTGAAAACAATGTTAGATCTTAGCAGCAAAATGCAGCCCAGAGTACATGAACTTCAAACAAGCCAACAAATAAACAGTGTTATAAAAACCTATTACTTTTAATGGGCATCTAGCATCCGGACACCTTTGGATTGTTTGAAATTCAGCACAAAACATTGATAAATCCTTGTATTCCCCCCTATCTGCCTTATTCATGTCAGCAGGAACTCTTAATGTGGAAACTAAAAGCAGAATCTAGCCACAGGGAAGGCAGTCAGAGTGTAGTAGAGGCATAACAATGCCTTTTCAGGCCATGGGCAAGTTGAGGTACTTCAGTAGTAGCATCATCCCTTTCCTTAGAATAGGAATTGAGTAAGAGTTGATCCCTTTTGCTGGAGCACTAGCATAGTCTTTGGTATGCTAAAGAGTGTCTAAGGCAGTTCTGAGATAGGTCCTTATAAGCAAAGACTGGCAGTGTGGGCAGTCACAGAGACCTAAGTTAGATATGTTCAGTTTACAGTACACATGCCTCTGTTCAAAGACATAGGACCCTAAGGGAGGAGCTGGTTTGCAGCACACATTGAAAAGCCAAATCAGAAATCTACCTGTGCCTATCTGCCCTAAAAAGCCACTGCCCGTAGTAACAAAGCTTCCATACAGCCTGTGTGGTGTCTGCCTTCCTTGGGCCTGGCAAGACACCCACCTTCTCTGAGCCCACAGCGTGCAAGCACATGTATAGCCACATCCAGGAAGGTTACAGTGCCTAGGATGTCTATCATTACACCATTTTTCTCCTTGTATAAGCTTGAATGAGTGCTGAACTATTCATCAGGGAATTTGAACTGTAAACTAAAAGGCTATTTCAGAATTCAGACTGATGTCTCAAGTAGCACTTTACAAAACCGTTGGAACATTCTGGTGTTTAATGATGACCTATTTAAAGACTGCATCTGCAGTGCTTAGAGCAAATAGCCTTAAAATCTTTTATGAAAGGAATATAAGAATAGCTTAATTTCTTGTATTAATTTTCTGCTGTACCATTCAAAAGAAGAGCAAAAAGCTGGTGGCAAACTAGCAGTTATTGGTCACATATTATTCATTAAAAAATATGGTGGGAGATAAATTTATGCTTCTTAGTTATTTTGAGTTGCCTGAAAAGAATTCTTCATCATACTTGAATTCAGATTATAATAGCCAATCAATGAAACACAAGTGATTGCATTTTCCTTGGCTGTAAAGTATATTTGCTGGCTCTGCAATACACACTAATAAGAAAGGTAGAAAACAAGTAAAATGACTGAACCCACTATAAAAGATAATTGCTTGTAGACTAGCCATCCCAATCTGAAACTGAACAAAACATATCCTCACAAATAGTTGTAAATTAACATAGCCTCATTGACCACAGTGCAGCCAGACTGATTTACAGCAGCATCTGTCCCTGTGTACTTACAAACTAAGCAACTATTTTATTCATAAGTGGTTTTTTCTCAGATAAAAGGCTATCTTTTCACTTGCTCGCCTCCTTTTTTTTTTTAAAGAGGCTGTTGGCATATTATTTGAAAAGCCAACAAATGACGGAGCTAGGCTCAATATAATGTCATCATTTATACTTCAACTTGGAAACGTGAACTAAGATTGAAGTTTTTTTATTCCCACAGGGGTAACACTCTATTTTAAGTGCCCATTAACTAATCCTAAACAGCAGTGGAAAATCAGTGGAAATACATGTGACATCTACATGAATACCAAGTGAATTCATGAAAATTACTGCAGAATATGAAATTATTCCACTATAGAAGGGATACTTGAAAGAAAAAGTTGCTGAAATAAGGAGCTAGTCATAAAAAAAATGCCGCTCACTAACAGTTCTTTTCTATTATATGGCTCTATTCATGGCAGTTAGTCTGCATTTCTATTATAAATTGCAGCTTCCAGGAGCTTAAAACCTGCCTATTAAAACTTAGTCCATGACTTGCTAGTAACACATGTGTCTAGGGTTAAATTTTGTATTGATAAAAAAAATATAACAGCCACTTATTACAGTTGAGTAAATTGTTAAGGGATTCAGTTGCTGCTCAGCATTGTTAATATCTTGCTTTTAAAAAAAAATTATACAGATGTTTTTATATGTACTTGTTACTGATTGGTCCCACTAAAATAATTATGAGGAGAATTTCAGTAAACATCTGACTACTCACGTGTCATAGACTGCTTGATTTTCTCTTGATGTCAGTGGAAGAGGCTGATCTATACAGTCTATTAACATGAGAGGCAAAACCCTATTTATTTAGCAATCAGCATCTAGGTGATTGTTAGCAGACTTCAATTTCTAATGGGGTGGGACTGCTTTGTTGCTGAGATTTAGGAGCTTAATCTGTATGTAGGAAGCTTGATTTGGATTTTAGGAGTGCAGAGCTCTCCCAGGGCCCATTGAGGTTAAACTGTGCTAACAAAACCCAGTGGATATCAGCATAGATGCCTAATTTTGTGTTCTAAGACCTGAATATATAGTCCCAGTTATATTTAGTGTTTTGCCTTGCTAGGTCTGATGCTATCTGAATGTTCCTACAATACCTCATAAACTATATGGAAAGTAGAGCTGTAACCCACATTAGCACTATCAGCAATAAGCAGGAAGAGAGGAAAGAACAGATTTGCACATTAACTCTCTCGGGCAGAGTGCACAGGACAATTAAATTCTGAATGCAGGATCCAGAATACAATACACAATATCAAGATGCAGATTTATAATTCGAGTGAAACCAGAGTTGCTGTAATCTAGACATGTTCAGAATGATGAAACATGCTTAAAATCTGCGCTGTTATTATCTGCTAACCCAATTTACTACACAAGTTGATTTTCCAGTCAATTTCTCTGAGTTAAAATTACCAGGATGGAGTACATAAGACATTCACTCACATATATTCCATTATGTATACAAAGACCAGTAATTCTGGTCTCTGAAATGCAAAGCTACCTCTCTCTCTTGCACCTGTTCTTTTATATCCTCCACCCCACTGTAGCCTCTCTATGCAAGCATTCTACCAAAACATTAGCTGATTTTTTTGCTGTAATTTCCCCCTCGTAGACACCCTGTGATGATCATTCTTCAGAGAGTAAGCAATGCTGAATCTCATTAAATCATAGATAAAGAGCTTTTTTGAAACTGAAATCGTGCTGCTGTGATTTGGGGTAAAGGCAGTCGTTTCTGCAGTGCCTGCACACTGTAGCAAAGGGAGGTCCCAATTCAAGATCAGGAAACATGCTTCCCCAATGTAATACTGACAATCTTGAAACTTACATTAAGAACTAAAAAGAAAAGAGATGATGTTCTTGCCCTTCTGAGTATTTCTGCAAAGCAGCATAGGGCAAAGTAAAATCTCCAGAAGGAAAAAAATAACAGATGAAGTGAATTGATCTCAAGAAAAGGTGTGACATTTTGACATGTGTTAGCCAAATCACACACTGGGTTTGGATATCTGGGTTCCTTAGCTAAACACACCCTGCGTGTAGCTAAACTCCTTAGCTACCACCTCTTTACACATCCTAAATGACGTTACAAACAAGAAAATATATCTCAGCAATTTTCTCTACCATTTAAACAGTTCCTAAAGAAATTATAGTGCACTGAAAGCACTTTGGAGAAATCAAACATTGCAGTTTCTTTTTATAGTCCCATCAGTACTAACTGGACAATTAAGATTTTTTGTTGCTGTTTATTGAGTGCAATGAGTTACTGCTCTCTTCTTTATACCCTATGTGTATACATTGCAGGCAATGCATTTCCAGTGATTAAATTACCTGATTTCTGTCACATCAACTGTTTTATTCAGTTGTGAAATAAAAGTCATTTTAGTGCCTTTACTCATTTGTTAATGAGAGGGGCGCACCTACCTATTTTACCTGACTATAACCTGCAGGAATCAAAACATAGCAGAACAAAAGCGTGTAAAATTGCTTTGACTTTTATGCAAGAACTCGACTAAGAGAAGTACAATTGCCTGACTTTTTTAATATAGTTCACCTGGCATCACAGTCCCACAAATTCTGAGAGCTAAGGTATTTTACCTAGTGAAGGACAAATGAAATTGAAACACACAGCCCTTGCAGAATAGAGCTCTTTTGGAAGCTGTCAAGCAAATATGATTAGGTGGGATGGAGCTGTCCCCTCAGGAAGATGGCTTGCATTACTCTTGTAATTCCCATACCTGCTGCTTCTCAATCTGACATAGTTCTTAGCTGGTGACTGCATCAGCATAGTCACGAATGTCTTTCATTTCTGCTACCCTTTCCTTTAGATTCCCTCCTGTGCTGGCAGGACAGTTTGGTTTGTGGATTGATCACTGAAATGAACAGAGATATCTCATTATTAAATGAATATGAAAGTGGAAGTTATAACTGAGACCTCCAAATCTGAATGCCTATTTAACACATAACGTCTCTAATTTTGTTAAGAACTTAAAACTCCATTTCAGCTGTGGTCTGCATGATTTATATGACCGTAGTCACTGTGGAACCAGCAGTTACTGGATGGGATGCTTCAGTCATTCATTATCATGAAAATGGCTTCTGTTCACTAATCTGAGTCAGGGTCTCTTATCTTTAGCAGTGTAAGTAGATCTGTGCAGCAGGGTAGTGTGTGCTTTACTATAAAAATAAGAAAGATTCATGTTTGTTCTTCACTGATGATGGTGATATGAACTTCAGCAAAAATATATATTCCACACCTCAGGTATATATTTATTTGTTGCACAAACTGCTATTATCTTGCTGACCTCAGTTAAAGCTAGATCTGCTGAATTTTGCCAGGAATCTACACCATGATCTTAGTGTTGCTGTAACCTTTGCAACTTTGGGACAAGATTAAGCCCTTGGAAGCAGAGTATCACATTAAACACAGAACACTGAATCCAGCTTTTGAAAATCCAGATCCTCCTCAATAAAATTCAGAGCATATTGTGGCTTTCTTTTTTGTTATTGTGTACCACTCCTGTGTGTGGAAAGAAAGCAAATTTATTTTCATCCTGTGTTTTTAAAGGGGTAAAACATTTTAATAGGCATCACTGGGAGAAAGTATTTAGCCAGCATTCCAAGCAGCCTTATGGAGAACATCCTTCTTCAACTTTGTGTGTAGGCATTCTCAACTTGTCTATTTATGACCTCTCATTTCTTTAATTTTTCTTCAACATTTATCTTTAAATCTTGTGGGTTATTTTTTCTGTTGCAGTGGGTTTTGTTTGGTTTTGGTTTGCTTTGTTTGGGGGTTTTGAGGGGGTTTTGGTTGCTTGCTTTGGGTTGGGTTTTTTGGTTGGCTGGGGTTTGCGGATTTTTGCTTGGTTGGTTGCTTTTGGGGTGTAGTTTGTTTTTTCTGGTTTTGGTTTGTTTTTGTTTTTGTTTTTTTTTTCCAAAAGACTACATTTAATTTGGTTTCCTCTGTGGCCTATTTTTCCTAGGGAGGATTGCATCTTTACTCACCTTCCAATGCAGTAGTACCCATAAGCATAACCTTGGGGGTCCACTTTCTGCAATGT
The DNA here is from genome assembly GCA_032466535.1 of Forpus xanthops. Lineage (NCBI taxonomy): Eukaryota > Metazoa > Chordata > Aves > Psittaciformes > Psittacidae > Forpus > Forpus xanthops. The sequence continues at coordinate 14,430 of JASSUY010021638.1, read as the reverse complement.
CTCTTCACTGAATACAGGTATCAGTGTTATTGCAGTGGCATGTAAAGATTTCTATGGCACAGACACAAGTTACCCATGTTTCTCTTCTTAACTCTAATTAATTTACATGGTTAGAAACAAAAAAATCATGCAGCCCTAGCCATGATCCGATATTGAATATTGTTACTTAATACACAGGAATGAGCATGTAATGCAATTTATTGATCAAAGTCAACTTTTGCTATATTGTCTATGTTATTTATATATAAAAATAATTTAAAAATGAAAAAAGACATTCAAAAAGCGGATAAAAATGCCTCTTGTAGAAAGCTGAGTCACTGAAACAAATCCAAAGACTTTTGTAATTCAGGTTATGTTACAGCCCATTAACTTGTTAGGCCACGTTAGAATGTCACAATTAGATTTTTCACAATGAGAGAGCATAGTAAAAAAGACTGCACAGGTAATTTCTTTGTAGTCTTAGCTTTTTTCTGATATGAACTGTAATGCCATTATATAGAGTAATGTTCTTTCTGACTGCTTATTTTCTGTGTATATATAATGAACCTAAAAAAGTAAAGGTTTTGTTAACACTAGTGCTAAGAAATGCATAAAGCAAAGCATCATTGGTCATGAGCGGCAATAGCAGAATTTAGCGATAAGGCAGAAGTGGAGCATGCTATATGCTGCTGAGTGCCATCTGCTGGCCATTCTGTCATGAGGCACTATATGCATTCATATGCAGTGAAATCTTGCAGTCTAACAGTCAAACCCATAATCTGTATCATTAAACTTTATAGGTTACCCACCACTATTTTGATTGTAGCCTTATTTTCCCAGACTGTGCAATAAAGTATGCAGCTTTAAGCTGTTTAAGGTTGCTTTATACTTAGTTCATCACCCGGATAATAGTGGTCAAAGAAATAAATAGTGTGAACCAAAACTGAACATGAATCATCATCTGGGTTCTATCATTACCTTGGAATGTTTCAACGTGTTTGATCAATCTTGTAACTTGATCTCTAGCTTCTTCATTGTTCTGTATTAATAAGAGACTGAATAGTCAAGAATTCAAAGTCCATGGTTGGAAAAAGGAGTTCTTGGAGTCAATTTTCATTCACAGAAGTGTAATAATTTCCTCAGTTTATGCACACAACACTTCATATTCACTATGTCACTGGGAGGCAACATGTGGTAATACAGTTTTTTCTGGCAAGGTCAACTCCATATCATTTTTCCTGCAGTGATGAAATCTGCCTTGAAAATTCTGCCCTGAAAATGCATTTCCTAGTGGAAGTGTGGAATGTTGTGTATGCAGGGGGTGTGTGTGTGCTCTGGTAAAGAGAGTAAAATAAAGAACTGAAGGCTCAGCCATGCAGTAGCATCATGATTGCTTCTTCTGGAAGACTCCGGAGGTATTTAATGTTTAACTTGACATGTACCAACCTATATTCCCCATCTTATTTTAAAACTAAGCTACCCCTGGTTGGAACAGTCCCAAGCACAGCTACAGGTTGGGCAGAGATGAGATTCAGAGCAGCCCTGAGGAGAAGGACTTGGGGGTGTTGGTCAATGAGAAAATGAACATGGGCTGGCAGTGTGCTCTTGCACCACAGAAAGGCAAACCATATCCTGGGCTGCATCAAAAGGAGCGTGACCAGCAGAATGAGGGAGGTGATCCTGCTCCCTACTCTGCTCTCGTGAGACCTCACTTGAAGTATTGTGTGCAGTTCTGGTGTCCTCAACATAAAAAGGACATGAAACTGTTGGAACGAGTCCAGAGGAGGGCCACGAGGATGATCAGGGGACGGGAGCACCTCCCGTATGAAGATAGGCTGAGAAAGTTGTGGCTGTTCAGGCTGGAGAAGAAAAGGCTGCGTGGAGACCTCCTAGCAGCCTTCCAATATCTGAAGGAGACCTATAGGGATGCTGGGGAGGGACTCTTCATTAGGGAATGTAGTGAGAAGACAAGGGGTAACGAGTTCAAACTTAAACAGGGGAAGTTTAGATTGGATCTGAGGAAGAAATTCTTTCCTGTCAGGGTGGTGAGGCACTGGAATGGGTTGCCCAGGGAAATTGTAAATGCTCCATTGCTGGTGGTGTTCAAGGCTGGGTTGGATATAGCCTTGGGTGACATGGTTTAGTGTGAGGTGTCCCTGCCAGAGCAGGGTGGTTGGAACTAGATGATCTTAATGTCCTTTCCAACCCTAACTATTCTATGATTCTATGAATACAGCTTGTATGTTAGAAGGGAAGACTTCCATGATGCCCTTTCAGTTGTCAGTGGCCTTGACACCCTGAGAGTGGGCAATGTTAACTAACATTTATTTTAGCTTTTTCCACTAGTCTTGGTGAGAGCCATGTGTGTGAAACTTGCTAACTTTTTTGTTGCTTTATGCTAAGTCTAATGATTTTATAAATATCTGTCTATGACAAAAGGGTATTAATAAATGTCTTTCTCAATGAAAAATAATAAAAATAATTTAAAAGAGAATGGGCAAAATACCAGGTTCTGTCAGACATCATCGCTATGATTAATGCTTTCCTCATAAAAAGTTCAATTTTCATACTCTTACAGGGATTTTTTTCCCGATATGTCTTGATCTAACATTTGCCATTGCATGGCCACAGCTATATTAATGGTTTGTAGTCACTCTGTGATCAGGTAATACAGCCAGGTCTTTCTCCACCTCTGTCATTTTCAAGCTAATGAGCATCCTGGTTGTACCAGAAATTCTTGTTATTCATCCCTAAGTGAATGGTTGTGCTGTTACATTTCATACTATTTTCATTACTCCAGTTCTAAATGTTATCCAAATTGTCCAGTAGGAGATTTCACTTTTCCTTTACATTGAAGATGTCTCCCAATCAGGTTTCAGTGCCAAATGTCACAAGCATTGTCCCAAGATTTTGTGTCAACTTAGAAATTAAAATGCAAAATAAGCACTAATCCACAAAAGAATTCCACCAGCAGTGTTGTTCCCTAATTAGGCATTTAACATGAGAACATGAGTAACTCTACTGGAATCAGAGGAATAAATTTTTCTTATGGATAGTTTTCATTCTGTTGTAGTCAAGGTAAATGACCATGTGTTGTGAGAAAAGAGAGCTGAAATCAATGGTAACTACTTAGATGCTTAAAGTTAAGTGTGTGCTCAGAATTTTAGCTATAAATATCACAGGTAAAATTTCCCTGTTGAACTACTTGCCTTGAGTGGAATCCTGTTGCCTGAGCATCCTGTTACCAGAGCAACCTGTACTGGCACTGGTACAGTGGCAAAGATCAGCTACTGCTTTCAGAACAGACAAAATGACATAAATGTGTGCATTAGGTTTGATTTTTTTAAACACTCATACCAATATTATTTACTTCTATTTTCCTTATTTCATAAAACTATGGACATTTGTTTCCACACCGGGAATTAGCAGGGAACAGTGAACAGGATTCTTTAGTAACATCCAATTAATAGCTTTTGCTAGCTGTTCAGTAATGAACATAATTATCTGAAATTATCTGCAGGGAGAGGCAATGTAATGGTATCAGTGTGATGTCCACACTGATAGTAGATGCAAAATTGTAACAAATGTAGCTTGTGATGGTGGAAAACTTGAAGGAAAATTTGCAGAAACCTTCTTTTGATTCAGCCTTTGATCCTCAGCTGTACTCAGATCATAGGTCCTATATGCCTAAAACTTCCTAGGTTTAACTACCCCTGAAAAGATAAAGCAAACTCAAAGCATACAAGATTGGTTATTCCCATCTGAACAGAATTTAGGTAATATATTTCCATCTTTTGCAGCTGAGTGTCCTCAGAAATGCACACGTCAGTGCCTCGTCATTAGATGCTTGGTTAGAATTTTACTTTTCACAGTTTCATCTGCTGCAATAGAAAAAGAGTTAATGAAATTATACCTAACTGTATGTCTAGCTCTATTGGGTTTTGCTCAGTACCTTTGTAACAAAAATAGCAAGTACTAAAAATTGTCTATCTTAGACAATTTCTGTACCATTGAGATCAAAAATGTCATATACAAACAAATAGCAAAGGATCATCTTAAGCTACAATGCAGATTATAGTATACGATATACAAGATTTTAATATTCAATATAATTAAGTCTTCCGCTGTGCTGTAAATTTTACTGAACATGATGGTGAAAATAATACAAAAACTAGTCAAGTATTCCCAGCAGACTTTGAATGTGTTTTCTGGGTGTAGCTGCATAAATTAGAATGAATTTTGCTTCATTAAAGACAGTAAAAAAGGATTAATGTGGAAATCATCTTCAGTAGAAGTTTCTATGAAGAATATAGAAAACAGACAATCTGAAGGACCTCTTGGCTTTTAATGTTATTAGGGAAACTGTGATCTTTCTTTTCAGGATCTCTGACACAATTTTTATACGTTACTGACAATAGTTTTCTTCTGTTTGATCCAGAGCAATCAGTGAAGACAGTGATCATCCCTGTTTGGCAATGCCAGAGATACTTGTTGGCATACTTATCCTATTTGGTGTAAATTGTGTAATTGTCTTTTACTCATGCACAGTTTCATCAGAATAGCTTTTCATTCTGGAAATGTATCTGTTTCCTCTCCTTAGGGTTAATCCTGCTTCACACCATATAATGAGGCAAAAGATCTGTAAAACAGAAAAGGTCCCTTAGATAAACTGTTGAGAACTGATTATCTTTGAAGTTAGTGTCATGTGTGATCTGGACTAGTCCTTACACCAGATGTCCTTAACTGGCCACATATCAGTTCAACAAATGCCTGAGTACACTGGGGTTCATACACATTTGTGAGCCTAAGCCATGAGTTATTTTCACATGCAATATAATTCATTTTGATGCATGAGCATGTGTTATCTCAATCTAATGTCAGGTATTTAAAAAAAGCCAAGCACTCATCAGTAGTATTATCCCTTTCTCCTGAATCTAAAGCACTTCTCTACTTTGTTCAGGCTTGTATTTGCACATTTTCCCCTAAAATTGTAAGAAACATTCTTTCAGTATTTTACTGGGAAATTTACAATCACATGGTCTCTTACAGTCCTCTTTGATCAATATTTAATGTTTGCCAGCTCACTGGGTCTGAGATGTTCTTCCCTACAGGCTGGTACCAGGCAGCAATAACCAGAGGCCACTTTTTTATGCTGCTAAGTAAAAAATATAGATATTCTCCCATGTCATCATTACAGAGTGATCAGTTATGATGAAAACAGAAAATAAAAGGAATGCTTTCCCACTGTACATTCTGCAGTGCACCAGAATTTAGGATTTATCCAAATTGGTCAAAATTTTCAGTTAAAGAGAAATCAAACAATTTACTTCATATCTACCTAACCTAAATAGAATTAAATCCCTCCGTAAGAAGTTCTTTACTGCTAGAGTGGTGAGGCACTGGAACAGGCTGCCCAAAGAAGTGGCAGATTCTCCATCCCTGGCTGTGTTCAAGGCCAGGTTGGACAGAGCCTTGGGTGGCATAGTTTAGGGTAGGCGTCCCTGCCCATGGCAATGAGTTGGAACTTAAGGTCCTTTCCAACCTAACCCAGTCTGTGATTCTATGAATATTAATTTTCTCTTCAGTCTTCTATAGTTCATTGCTTCTTCTCCATTCATTCATTAAATACATAACCCAGGAAATACCTCATTTTACTACATCTTACTGAGATCTCTCAGGTGTATCACACTCTGCTCTTAGCAGGGCTTAACAGCATTGGCCCACAACAAAACAATAGAGTTATTCCTAGAAGTAAATCAAATTCTGATTAAGGTCTGAGGTGTTGGCTAGGAACTGAAATTAATGTTAGCCTATTTTCTGTATTCTCAGCTTATTACATCAAGCCTTCCATGAATGTTTTGAAAATTGAATTAAAGGTCAGTTGAAAAACCAGCTGCAAGTGTCCTTCTAAATCTGGATGGTTCGGTAGATTCCTGTAAGAACTTGTCTAATAATATTCAGCATTTTAAGCACAGTTGCTGAGGTTAATTAGATCTCTGACCCCTACAAATTTGAAGTGTCTCCAATGACTTACTTTCCAACAGATAATTTTGTGTGAGAAACAGAAAAAGAATAACAAATAGACTATGAAAAAACAAACACTTCATATTCATTTGTATGATGACAGAGAATATGTTTCTGACATTTCATTAGGTATCCAAATGTCCACAAGATCTATAATAAACCACTTTGCAAGACATTGAAATGTCAGAGAAAAACACATTTTACATGAAATGTTTTTCTACTACTGAAACTGTGAAGTTACAGTATTATTTTAAAAGACACAGAAACAACAAGCAGATATTTTATCTTGAAAGTACTTTTCCAAAGGCTTCAGAACAGTTAGTTGTTTGCATTATGATGAGAGGAATTGTTTTAATTTATCACACAGGAGTTTGAAATATTAGTTTTACGGATATGTCAGGCTGTTCTAATATAATTCAAGTCCTGAGATTTACACTATTTGATGCATAACAAAACTGGGAACACTGAAAACATTGAATTCTCTTACTGAAGTTCACCTGGCACATTTCCCTGGGATGCGAACAGTTTTTTTCCTGTATTTAGATGCAGCATAAAACCTGTTCTAACCTAGTCCCCACATGCACACTACCTCTTCTTTCCTTTTTTCTCAAACTGTTGACAATATCCTCTGACCTGCTCAAGAGATGTGCTATGTGCTTTACCCTTGTAAATCCACCCCATGCCTATTATTTGGTTAATGTAATTGCAGTGGAATGTAATGGTTTCCTATCCTGCTTCATATTTTAGGAAACGGGAAAATTGTAACTCCTTTCTTTCATTCACAGATTCAACCAGTAGCCCATCATTAGAAAGCTACTTGCCAAGACAAGAGGTGTTGTCAGATTTGCTTTGACTTGTGTCTCTGCTTTTGGAAGATAAGTAAAATACATAATATTTGAAAAACTGAAATTATAGTCGGAATGAGATTCATTTGCTAGTCTTTTTTTTATGGTGGCATAACATTGCTTTTGAAGTGCTGGGAGGTTTTCCCCTTGCATCAGGAAGATTATTGCATATTATGGTCATAAGTTAAATGAAAGATCTGCAAAGTGGCCTGAACATCAGCTACAGAAGAAAAAAGTATGTGTGTCATCATTTTCAGAATGAAGTTCAAGGGAAGAGGCCACGAAAAAAATCGTGCAGGCATTGTATGGAAGAAGGCTCAGACTGTAGGTTTGCTTCTCTGGAGTAGGTGCTCCTGTGCAGGCATATGATTTTGCACCATATTTCTTTTCATGAGGTATTAAATATAGAATTGAACTGCTCAGAAAGGGTGTATGTTCCATTTGACTCCAATACACTTAACCAGTAGTTCCTGTCAGTTTAGAAGTGACATTCTGGCCACTTATTCGGGGACAGTGGCAACTTCAGGTGACCTATTTGTAAATCCCACCAAAATGCTATCTCCTTTAAACTAGCAGATACATAATGACAGCATGGCATGGAGTTACATCATTTCCAGTGGCATCATCCCACCTGACCTGTCATAACATACTACATATTGGCAGAATGCAATTCCTTAGTCCCTTTGTGTTACCAGCCAGGCCGGTAAGATTCTGCTTCTTCCAAGGCAGCTATTGTAAATGTCATTGCATTTGCACACTGTGTCAAAGCAAATACAGTTGTTTTCACATGTCAGTCAGCACTGTGTGTCTGCTGTTACCTGTAGTGTAAATGGATAGTTAATTAAATTGCCTTCATAGAGCTTTGTAAAAGATCTATTAAACAAAGAATCGCTGGTATAAATAAACGAACCAGGGTCACTGCTTCAGATCTTTGACCTCTTTAGTGGATTTTCTGGTTTTACCAGGAGACTTTCTTTACATTTTTCTTAATGTGCCACCAATATTTTAAAAGTGTTGTGTTGGTTTGGTTTTGGTTTTTGGGGTTTTTGTTTTGTCTTTTAAAAAAGCAGGATAAGTGTTGGCACTGATTATTGTTAGTCTGTTCAGAATACAGGAGGAAGGTTAATTAGCTTTTCTGACCTGAAGAGTCTAGCAAGGTATCCCTGGTGGCTCACTAATTGCTGCTCAATGCATAATAGTGTCTGTGAAGCAAAGTGCATGAAGCTAGACACTGATAATAATGTTACTTTGATTTAAAATTCTATACCTGCAAGGACATAATGCTGTTTCAGTACAGCATGCACTCCACTGATAGATCTAGATATTCCCCAACTATTCATTTATTTTATTGGCAATGCTGGTCACTAATCTTAATTTGAATTTATATCAAGAATAACTGTTTCTGAAATTGTAGGTAAAATGCTACTTAGGGTATCATGAGATCATATTCTGAAAGTATATTTTCATGCATAATAACCATGTTTTCCATTAAGACTAGTACATGTGCTAAAGCTGACTTATTTATTTAACTATGATGATACATCACACAAAGAAAGTATAATTTTTAATAAATAAAAACAAAGAATTAGTGCCTGCTAGGAAAAATATCTCTAAACCATGAATGACACAGAAATGTGTCATCTGTATAATGCTGTGAGACCAATGTAGCATACAGAAGTTTAGGGAACATGGAATCAAGCTTACAGAGTATTGGAGAATTGTTCAATGTATGTATCCTTCCTTTTGGTATCTATCAATTGACATATAATGATGAGGATTTTAATAGGCAACATTCATCTGTATTATTAGTTCAGTTAATCTGTAGCTGTCAGGTCTGCTTTTTAGGAGTGCACCAGGGAACAAAATACATTTTGCTCCTCTTAGAAGGTCCTGTCATGTTGTTTTCTTGAAAGCCTTTTGTTTAGAACTATATCATTTATTTATTAACTGTAAACACATCTTTTACTTTAGATTTATCTCTGGAGTTAGTGGTGCAGCTTTCTTTAAATAGGTATTCTACAGATGTTCACTGGATCAGTTAGAAAACATTTCTTCAGCAATCTGTCCTCCCGTAATACATTCCCACATGAACTTCCAAGTCTCATTGGCAGTAAGGATGTTACTTCCAGTTTGCTGGTCAGGGTTAGAAGAGTAAATGTGTCATTCACAGTTTCAACTACCTACAATTTGCTAAATCAACAAGCTTCATTCATTCAGCGATAAACTATGGGATAATTGGTAAATTTCTATTGTATAAGCCTGAAGCTCTGAATTAGCAACAGAAGAAATATTTTATGATATATTTTTCCTCTCAGCAGCTTAAATCATAATTTAAGGTGTTTTTTGTTTTTTTTTTTTTGTGTAGTTATGCTGATCCATCTGCCAGTTTATCCACCACCTTCCTTCCTTTCATCTATTCTGCTATTCTGAGCCAGGTGATAAAATTGAGCCAGACCTCTACATTAGGAGAATGCTGACCCAACAAGAAAATCTCATGTACCCTTGGCAACATCTCTCTATATAGGCAGCTAGCAGTAGTGACATAGCCTGGAGGTAAAGCTGTAGAAAGCAGAAGTTCAGGCACTTCTTCTGTTAAGGCTGGCACATTGTTTATTACTGTTCTATTTCTGAGCTGTAAATGAAAATAAATAGCTTGAATGATACATCTGCCCTATCTAGTGTTTCTCTGTTAGGATGGCTTGGCAGTATTTCAGGCAGAAAGAGAACTATGGATTATTGGTTCCTATCTCAGTCACAGAACAAAATACCAATTCTGAAAAGGTTTTTTCTTCCTCTGGGCAGAGCATGGACCTCCTTCTGCATGGATTTAAAAGGATGCCAAATTCCTGTTGCTCTTTTTCTACAAGGAGCATCATTCAGTGTTATTTTGAAGGAATGGGATGCCCAAGTAGTGTTGGTAGAAAAGGAGAGGAAATGGCTGGTCAGATATCCTTTTTTTTTCTGTTTCCCTATTAAAGACAATGGTGCAAATGCCACAGTCCAGCATCCTACATCTTTATCATCTTTATACCTTGGTTCCAGACACAGTCCTCCATGCTATCTGTCAGCTATGGGCAGCAACAGGAGCAACACAAGTTTTCTGTTGTTTGGCAGACTTAACCTGCACTCCTGGGGACACTAATGACTTCACCTCAGCAATCTGCAGGATAATATCTACTAAATGAGCATTATGGAAACCGTATCTTTGTCCTACAGTCTTTTCCCTGTCATTCTATTTCAGCTCAGATATCCAGTAGCATGACAGATAAGACATTGCCAAATCACAAAAGGCCTTACATATATCTTGAATTTCCTGACTTACATTATTAAGTTACAATCAGTTGCGCAGAACCACACAATAGATGTGTTACAATGTAACCTGACATACTAAATTATTCCTATGATAAAAACCAGAAGACATGCAAAAAGTGACTATTCTTATCAGCCAAGCAGTTCTCAAAGCAAACAGGAGATCAAGTCAGTTGAATTTAGCATGTATTTAACAAAAATTAGAGCAGATGTATACTCATGCATGAGTTATTATATTTAGGCTTTTTCTGAAAAGTTTTCTATCTGTAACATAATCCTTTTTTTATATTACCTTATTGCTCATTGAATTTGAATTATTTTCAGTACCTAAAATGAAACCCTGAGTTCTTGCTCAGGACCGAATTTTTATTCACCTCTTAAAAATTGCACATGATTTAGTCAAAGCACGACTCTCCTGCCCCTCTGCACAGAAGCTTTATGGCACTTGCATAAAGTCTCCGGTATTGGTGTTTCAGACTAGGAAACTACTAGCATAGCTCACTGCTCATTTTTTTGATCACTGGGATAGTGAAGATTTGCTCAGTTTCCAGGCCCCTGGGCTATATAGTTGTAAATCTGTGCCAACTCCAGCAAGAGTATTTATTGCCATATTGGAGCTTTGCTCCATGCACAGTTTTGTAGTTTCCTTTGCAAACACTAAGGTTACATGCAGTTACAACATGGCTAGAATGAGTTAATGATCCCAGCCAGATTTCCCTTAGATAATTAAAATTAATATATATGTTCTCTTTCATCTGCATTCCCTTCATTTGCTTTATTATTTTTCTGGTTTTATTATCCTGTTTTTAAGCCTTTCTTAGCAATAAGAAGAACTAGGAATACCATTTAACAGAAGCTTAGATTTTCATTGCATCGATGGTTTTTCTTTGAAAACAAAATCAAATTACTTTCAATAAAATTATATAATTTGGTACCACTGTGAGACAGTTTCTCTTTTGAACTTCCACTGTTACTAAAACTTATTTGCTCTTCTTATTGTCATACCCTTCCTTTAGCATTTTGTAGTGCAGTTGTAAAAGCATGCACAGTGAGGTATGTTAGATATTTTAGAAGGTGTAGTTGCTCAGTTCTGTGAAACTTGGGGACAGTTATATTATTTGTCAGTATTTTGAGATTTATACTTTCAGAGGCACTGTTTAGATACTCAAGATTTACACAGATTTTACAAACAAGCAACAGCCTAAATGTGGAAAATTCAGTGTGGTTTATGTATCATCTTGTATGATGCAAGGACACAACAGCAGGAAGGCTGAAAAGGAAGAAAAACATCTTAAAGATGTGGTACTCTGGACAGAAGCTTAAACAGCCCCACTTCTCTGTAGAATTTGGGATACGTATGCCTTATCTCTACACTGTATTTCACTAAAGTTTACACTGTTCACTAAACACAACTGAATCAAGACTCAAACCATCAGGATAAAAAGCAGATGCTTTTTGTGAGATTTATTCCTGAATGCTTTTCAGGTGAGAGGCATTCTGCTAGTGAGCTTTTATTGCTGCCAATTTGCCTAATGCTGTTATGGAAATTCATAGTAAGAGGGTACTTCTTGAAGAACAAAATAGTATTGTCCTGAGACAGTGAGTGTTCTCCAAACTCAAAGGACTTATTCACCCGTCCTGCTATGCAAAACTGCTGCTTTGATGCCCGGAAATGGAAAAGGAAAAAGAAAAGGACTGAAGGGTGAGGAAGAAATGTTCTGCACAGAGGCAAACAATGTTCCAGTACAGCTGAGGCTCATGTCAGTTCTGCATCACCCACATCAGTACGTGGTGCAGAAGAAATAAAAGGTCAGATGGAGAAAGAATAGGGGAAGCTTGTCTTTCTTAATCCTTTTCTATATTGTGGCTTTGAGACAAACATCATGTCTTTTCTCCTAATCCTGTTCTAAATGTTGTTATGTGTGTACCTGATTTTTGGAGCTGGTGTCTCTTGAGTGGAGAAGTTATAAGTCTGATTCTACACACCTGGAGCAATTGAAGCCTTTGCTTTGAGCTTTAATATGATTGGAATCAAGCACTAAACTGTACAGTTGTAAGCAGAAATAGAACAAAGTTTCCTCCTCTCTCATAAGCAGCCTATGCCTTAGAGGTGAGATGTGGATTTGCCTGTATTTCAGAACAGACTTACAGAGCTGGCCTAGACCTATGTGGTCACTGGCCTTAGGCAACACAGTTTCATCAGGGCAGGCAATTTCTAGCTGGCATGGTGTCCCTCACCCAGCCATCTGATGAGCTCAGGCAGTACTGGCAGACAAGCTGCAAGAGAAGGTGTGACGAGAGAACAGCTTACATTGCAAGTGTTAGTTCATTATTTACTCTAGAGAAGGGAGGTAAAAATTGTGGGCAGGATGCTCTGGGGAACTGGGGTCTTACCTAGGGGAAACTGCTAATTTTTATCTGTCGTTTATCTGAAACTTCTTTTGTTCTCAGTACAGCACGCTTTGTTTTCAGTCAGCAGGGCCAGAGCTTTCACAAATGTTACTTGTCAAGGGCACCTGGGGGAGGTGATTTAGTTTTCTCAGGTTTCCTGGGTGGGGGTTCATGCCAGAGCTCTTTAATTTTTCCAGCTGGAGTCTCCAGGTAATTGAACCTGACAACACCTGGAAGAAGGGTTTCACTGAGTATCTCATTCATTGTGTAGAGGCATTTTTATGTCGCCCCTCCTCACAAAGTCTGAGTAATGAGGACACACATCTTCTTTGGGGTTACTTTTTTAGTCTCCTATCTTCCCAGAACACTGCCATAATCCTGAGGTAACAACACAGCAGAGGCAAAAGATATGCACTAAAATGGCGTTCTTATCTGCAGTTTTATTATCCCATGCAATATTCTTGCAGAAAATTACTTTCTCAAATGTGCTAAGCTGCTCTTTAGCTCTCCAGGGCTCTGTTCAAAATTTTCTGTAAGTGATTTTTGTTTAATTTGTAGCAATATAGGAAGAGATATCTCTCACCCTCACTACCATCAATTTAATTGTAGCTATAGGAAATGTAAAGGCTATCTGACTGTTTTTTTTTTTTACTGAGAGAAAAATAATGGGGCATTATTTGCTTTTCTGTTTTTTGCATGGCACAGTAGCTAAACTGGTTTCTAAGTTCATGTAACTTTGTCCCACATAAATGCTTCATTTAATAGGAATTAATGTTTAGCTAGAGGAAGACAATGTTGCCTGCAGTTCTTGCTAATTGCTAACTTGCCACCTGGAATTCAGTCATTAGAAACCATTAGCATAAAGCCATTTACAGGTGCATGTATATGAAGGCCACTTTTTGTTGTTTTGCTGGTTTTGTAAGAAAAACTGTAGAGACAGAAGTTGCTCTAGCAATTAACAGGAGCAGACTAGCTGACCAGCCAGTGTGTTCATTTTGTGCACATTTGCACAGTCCAGCAAAGCAAGGAAGCGAGAACAGGAATATGAACTGGGTTCTGATGGTTCTGTTGCAATTCATATCAGACTTTATATCAGATGGAGGCACAGCCTACATTTCTGTATAAGAGTATAAAGTATGCTTTACACTGCTGGCACATCTCTGCCAGGTAAGAGCTTCACAGCAGAAAGATGAAGCGGGGGAGAGCTCAGGCTGACACAACCTTCAGAAGCAGACTGAGGATTAGGTCTAAAGTGTTAGGACAGCAGTTGTGCCCAAGAAAGCAAAAGGGTGGGAAGGTTGAAATACAATGTGTGGGTTATGAGGAGATGTGGATCAGCAGAGTGGGGCATAATCTACCTTTGTGCTTCTGATGTAGGGGTCTCCCATTTGCTGTTGGAGAAATGCATTTTGCACCCTTATCTACTGCATTCTAGGTCTCTGCTTTCAGAAAGGAAAAAAGTGTGTATGCTCCCCTATGGCCAGAGAGGAACAAGAATGGCCAAAAATGCACAGGAAAATTGAAGGGTTTTGGGGATTATTTAGTTTAAAAAGTGATGTATTTAGCCTTTACATGCTGCAAAAAGGATAGAAATAAATTGCTTTCCACAGCCATGATGGAAATGGCTAGAAATAATGGGCTTAAATTGTATCAAGGAACAGACATTAAGAAAAACTTTAATAGTAAGGATAGGTGAGCAATGGCCTCAGCAGGGAGGTGACAAATTCTGTCGCTGGATGCTTTTTTCCAAAACATAGAATCATGGAATAGTTAGGGTTGGAAAGGATCTTAAGAACATCTAGTTTCAACCCCCCTGCCATGGGCAGGGACACCTCACACTAAACCATGTCACCCAAGGCTATGTCCAACCCAGCCTTGAACA
>JASSUY010021636.1:15054-37277 GCA_032466535.1 Forpus xanthops | reverse complement strand
GAAATGGCCTCAAGTTGCTCCAGGGGAGGTTTAGATTGAACATTGGGAAAAATTTCTTCACCAAAAGAGTTGTCAAGCATTGGAACAGGCTGCCCAGGGGAGTGGTTGGGTCACTGTCCCTGTAGGTGTTTAAAAGACATGTAGATGTGGCCCTTTAGAGACATGGTTTAGTGGTGGACTTGATAGTGCTAGGCTAAGGGTTGGACTCAGTGATCTTAAAGGTCTTTTCCATCCTAAACAATTCTATGATTCTAAATGAGCCTGAATCATTTAGGTTATCCTTCCTCCATATGTTGTAAACCTTCAAGCACATTAGTTTTATTCACACTGTGTCCAGCTCTAGGGAATTCAGTTTATTTTCCAGGTACATGAGAAACTGTGGTAAATTTCGTTTCGCAATATTATTGTCTGTGAAGCAGATGATTGAGCAGGACCTCTGAATCAGTCTTATGGGTACAGACATATCTCTTCCATAGTCAAGGAAAGAGAAGGAGGAAATGAGTGAAATGAGTGCCAGGAGGAAATGAGAAGGAAATGGGATGTGGTGACTATAACTCATTATACAGTACTAACCTGAGCTATATATTTATGCTAATTTTTATATGTTTAATCCACAAGTTATGGAATGCAGCAATTAAATTATTGCTACCTATGTCATTCCACAGTCCATGACAGAGGAGTTTCATTCACTTTATGTGCTGGCCCTAAGAGAAAAAGTCTGTTCTTATTATTCAAGAAAGCTGCAGTTTTCTTCTAAACCTAATAGCTATATCCATTTTTTTTCTTAAAGCTTTAGAGTCTCCTAGGCTTTTCTTAGAGTTCTTTCTGTCTTTGGAGAGATGTTCTCTTGCTGCAGCCTTTAGACAGAAGTGATATTCTTAAGTATACTTGATACTTGACCTATTAGCAAAGAGCTTGATGGACTGCCTGCAGCACATTCTGGGTTGGGGTCACTGGGTCACATGAAGAGTAGAGTAACATCGGCAAGATGGTTTGGTAAGGCAGATGTACATATACATATATAGGCAAGGAAAGGGAACTATGGAGGGGAGTATTCAAAAATAAATGCTGTAAGAGAGAGCAGCTCCTCCCAGCTTCATTGAACAGAGGGCTCTTTATTGCTCCTGCTTGCCTAAAGCTACTCCTGCATCACTTCCCTTGATAATGTGAAATGAATTGATAGCATCTGTCAGAATGAATCAGCAGGTATCAGTTAGCTGAAGAGCTTGTGCACTAGAATTCATGCTAATGAGAAAACTTAGGTAAAGATCCCTGGCTCCCATTAGAGGTCTTTTCACTGCTTTGCCCCCTACTATGAAGAAAAAAAACCCAAACCAGCCTCATAATATTGCTAAAGGTAAAGTTGAAATAGTAGCTCTGTGCCAGAGCCATGTGTATTACCCTTAATCTTGGCAGAAGTGTCTGTAGACATGGATCAAAGGTGATACAGGCTTTCACACTCACTGCAGCAGTTTGCAGCATTTCTGAGATTAGAATCTGGGTTGCAGGTCCTCAGGCTTAGCCTAAAATATGTGGATGTGTGTCAGAAAATTCCATGCAAAGCTTTTAAACTTGTTGAATTGCATCTTTTCAGATAATGCATGAACGGCTTTCCTCTACATCAGCCTTGTATGCAGTTATATTAGCATGGAGAGTGCCAGTGTGACCCATGCACATGTTGTCTACCAAATTATGATTGCTTACTATCCTAAGTACTACCTACCATAAATGGAATGCAACCTGAGTTCACTAAGATGGATTAAGTTCTCCCAAGTGTGAATTTTGTTCTCAGATTTCTTCTTTGACTTTGAATCTTCATAAATATACAAAGACAAGTTCAAGTTTCAGATCATCTTCCAGAAGTCATGTGGTGTGGTCTCATTTTACCTATCCTTAGACATCTATAACATTAAACTTTGCCCTGAGTTAGATCACTCTAAGCTCTCTTCATAGTCAGTGCAAATGAACAGGTTGTTTGAGGGCAGGGTTCATGTTAATATACATTAGATATCCATCTTGAGCTGAAGTGAATTGGGTTCCAGAAATGCTTCCCTCCATAGGAGCAAAGGAGATTAGGTTATTCCCTTAGATACAGACATCTAATGCTGGTCACACAAGTCTAGTGTCTGTTGACCCACACCTTTCCTGTAAATGTCTACTACTTTGCCAGTACCTAGTTTTGCATCTGATACTGAATTGATGCCCATCCTATGTACTGAAAATATATTTGGCTAACCTGTGAACAGTAGGTTTTGCCTAGTCCACCTCACACAGCAGAACTGAAATCCACTTGAAGTTTTTCATGTTCATTTAACTGAAGATTATGTGCTTTCAAAGTGAGGACACATTTTCATGGAAGCCATATGTCCTAGAACTGGGATGTATGTATCCTGAGCTACATGATGTACAATATTCGTACAGCACATGGAAAAGATTAAGATCGAGTTCACACAGTCAAGGCCACCACTGAACCATGTCCCTAAGCACCACATCTAGACAAGCCATATGACAATAGCTAAATAGCTATTCAAGCTTCATAGCTAAAATCTAATTCATTTCCCATCACACTGCTGTACATTGTATTGCTCCTCTTTCATGCTACTTGATCGCTCTGTGTATGATAGCACTGTTTTTGTTAGGGAGAGTTGCCATGCTCCTTCCTTCTAATCAGCAAGATCACATAGTAGAGAGCTTTTATCCGAAAACTATACAAGATCTTTAAAGTTTGTCTTTGCTGTGGAGAATTTCACTTTGCATCCTTACTGTATATATTATACATATAGAGTATTTATAACACACTGAACTATGAAGTGTGATTCAGGAAGGGGCCTTTGGCAAATCATCCGGTCCAGGCCCTTGTCTGTTAAGTTCAGTTCAAACAGCCACATTTTTCTTTAGGTTCTAGGTATAGTTAAAACTTTGGGATAGTTTTTGAACTAACTGGCATGTTTTGAGAATAAAATTAGGTGGATTTTCTAGATACTTGAATTACTAAACCACTACTGTACCTAACACAGAACACCTCTACCACGTTGCTTAGCTCAATGGAGAACTTTCATTGGATTTATAGCATTTGATTAATAATAACTGATATGAAACTGTTTTGGGAGTACCAGTTCACAGAATCAACTTTTTTTCAGCTACATGACCACCATGAAAATTGCAACTTACAATCTACTTTATGAGAAAAATCTTTTGACCCAAATACCTTTCTCCACAAAATCAGAAACCCTCTAGAAAATCCCAAAACCCCTGATTGTATCTGATACAATCAGATATCGATTGTTTATATAAGTATGGATGTTTATCACAGCTGCCAGTGAAAAAATGATCTTGTGACCTGCCTTAGAAATTCAAAGGGGACTTACATCAGAGCCATTCCTCTAGGCAAATAAATCATATTTTTGAATAAGCCAGCTTCCTGTCACTAGGGTGCAAGGAGAAAAGTCTTGCAAAATGTATAAGCTAGGGTTGAACGCTGTCTGATGCTGAAATCTATTTTAGAAATTATCAGTAATTTATGTAGAAGAAAATGAGACTTAAAAAATATTTTCCTAGATATTATCTCCCACCTTCCAGCCCCCCAACCTGGCCAAACACATTACCAGAAATTAACTTCCTGTAGACCATCAAATACTAAATGAAACTAGACTTTCTAGGAATGGCAAACACATTTCCATTGCAGAGGAATTTCTGCAGTAAGGACAATTGTATACTTGTATTAGTCAAGCACAAGGGTGATTTTTGTGATGTACTTCCCTCAGCACATTCTTGGAAGGTGAGGGAAAATGAAGAACCTTTCACGTTTCTGCAGCAGAATCCAGTCACATGAGCAGTTAGTAAAGAGCAGAAATGGGTAGCTTTAACCACAGATATGTTTTCAGCAAGCAGGCTCTTCCTCCGACTGTTCTGTTGTGATCCTTGATGAAAATTTGAAGAAGATAACCTTAAAAACTGAAGACTAAAATTTGTAATATGGATTAATTGAAAGCACAATCAGAAATTGTTTTCATGATCATGTATAGTATTTCTCATATGAGAAATATCATATACCTTCACTCTTTTGTTGATGTAATCTGCTCCCCGAGTTTATCTAGCCATTTAGTGTAGTTTCAGCCTGCACTTAGTTTAATGTTTGTTGTGCTGTTACCATATTTAAATGGTTATTGTGACCAAGAGATGTCAATTTTTTTGCAATTATATCACTTAGTCTAATAAAGAAATATCATCTCTCCCTGAAATTCTTCCAGTAAAGGTGTTTGATGCCACCTAATGACAACAACTTCATTTTCTCTCAGTGATGTCTTTGAGTGTTTCACTATTTGTAGAATTAGAAAAGCTTTCTTCTAGAGATCTAACCCAAATCTTCTTTGACGTAATTTAAGCTTCTTAGTCCTCTCCATGTGTTCAGTGATTGGGATATGGGAAAGCAGCTGTCATTTGCATCTTTAAAAAAGACAAAGTAAACCAGTTTCTACCTAAGAAAGCAAAATTTATTTTAGGTTTTATGGTGCTTAGTGTTAAAGGCTTCAAAGTTGAAAGTTGCCATTTCCCAAAAGCCAGATATCTTGGCTTACTCTGACAAATAATCTAACTTTCAGAGTGTCTAGCAAACCTTAAGCAACAGTCACTGTAACTTGTTCTTTTGTGTATACCAGCAAGTAAACAACATTGTTATCTGTGAAATGGTGGGTAAGAGGGAGGCAAAGAAAGAGAGACGTAGCAGGTTCTCCCAAAACAGTGTCAAGTTCAAGTGAAAAAAAGAAGATGCAGTGAACTACAGGCCAATCAGTCTCTCCTACGTACTTGACAAGATCACACAGCAGATCCTCTTGGAAGCTCTGTCTGAGGCACATAGAAAATAAGGAGGTGATTGGTGACAGCCAAGATGTCTTTACTAATGATAAGTCCTGCCTGACAAATCTGGTGGCCTTCTACAGTGGGGTTACAGAATTGGTGAATAAGGGAAGAAGAACTTATGGCATCTACATGGACTTGTGCAAAGCATTTGACACTGTCCTGCGTGAAATCCTTGTCTCTAAACTGGAGAGGCATGGGTTTGACAGATAGACCACTCAGTGGATAAGGAACTGGCTGGATGGTCACATTCAGAGACTTGAGGTCAATAATTCAATGTCCAAGTGGAAACTAGTGATGAATGGTGTTTCTCAAGGGTCGGTATTGGGTCTGGCGCAGTTCAACATCTTTGTTGGCAATATGAACAGTGAAATTGAGAGCACACTCAGCAGGTTTGCTGATAACACCTAGCTGTGTTGTGTGGTTGACATACTGGAGGGAAGAAATGCCATCCAGAGGGACCTTGAACACTCTTGAGAGATGGCATTATGCAAACTTCATGAAGTTTAGCAAGGCCAAGTGCAAGGTTCTGCACCTGGGTTGGGGCAATTCTGAGCACAAATACAGGCTGGGTGGAGAATGGATTTATTCTATGATTCTGTCTTGCTAGATTCTCACAGTGCATCTCTTTTAATCAGATTTATTAATAATCTCTTCTATGTGTGGGACAACTCTCTGACTGAATTTCAGAAAATAATTTAGATTTATTATTTTTGTTCCCTCTCTTTTTCCTTTTTAATTTCCTTGCCTTTTTTTTCCTGATTTTTTTTTTCTATTTGTCTATTAGTATTATACAATAAAACACAAAGTAGAGTTTTACTGTACAAATATTGTGTATGTCAAGTTTCAACCCACAAGAAATTCCTATAGGCAAACTGTCTGGATATTCAAGTATTTAATAATGATTAGATGTTTCATGTACTGAGAAAACAGCAATCATATTCCACTGTACTGAAGACAATGATGAGATATTACAAAATCTGATGACAGAGGTTAATTCTAGCTGTTATTCTAAAGGACATTTTCAGCTCCTGTGGTTTCCTTAAAAAGCTATGGCTCAGGTCTTCTGGTAGTGGCAAGGCAAAATTTGTTGCTACCTTTTTTTTTCTCATATTATTTTTGTGCAGTTAAAGTTGTAGTAGAAGGTTTTAAAATCAAAGTTATTAAAGCTGCAATTATGCAGCAACATGAATCAAGGACAGTATTTGGTGGGCTGAGGTTTCCACCTCTTGTGGTTGGTAGTGTCATCAGAACTGTGTTGAGTGGCCATGTCTGTTACATACCTACTTAGGGATGATAAAACTCCATTAATAATGTCATGGAAGAACTTAGGCCAATACTGCCCTCTGACTTTGGATGCTTCTATTTTAAGATGCCCACTTGAATTGTGCTAGACATGACTTTTTGATTTGTTGAGTGTTTGAGTGTAGTAAGTATTAATTTCTGTTATTTTTCAGAAATACTGATCCCATATAATTTTATATAAAGGTTGTAGCTCCCCAGGTGGTGGGAGGACAGCATATTCTCAGAAAGGAAAGCCATTGCAGAAAGAAAACAAACTGTTCTTTACCAGAAAATTGAACAGCAGGTGGAAAACTCATGCAAACAAGAACTACAAATGAGGGGACAGATGGGCTTGGCAGCCTTTCCTTAAAATGTCATCCCATGGAAAAAAATGCCCTTAAATTGGAGTGCATGTGGATGAGGGTGGGAGATTATTGGAGATTTTATGCCCAGTATATTTGGTTTTGGATAATGAAAAACTTAATGCTGCATTTCCTTTGTTTTTTTTTGTCAACTGGTTGAAATTTTCTTCAACTGTTCCACACAGAAGTCAACGTAAAGATTTCCCTTTTCTTCATTTTACATAACAAGAAATAGGATGCACATATCATACCTATGGTCCTTCTCATCTGGCCTGAAGAACAGGGCAACTGGTTGAGGAGAAGTTCACCTTCAGAAAGCTGTTGACCAGCTCTGGCTGTTGTCTTGTATATCTGGTATTCAGTCATTTGTTTGTGCTAGACATCTACCTAAATGATCTGGAACATAGGGGTACTCTACAAAATGACCTTTTTTATTCTTGTGCTTATCCTTATGTGGTGGGTTGATCTTGTCTGGCTGCAAAGTGCCCACCAAACCACTCTATCACTCAACCTGCTCAACAGAACAAGGACAGAAAATATGAAAGTCTCATCTGTCAAGGTCAGGGAGATCACTCAACAGTTGCCATCATGGGCAAAGCAGACTTGGGGAAATTAATTTAGTTTCTTGCCAATTTATAACAGAGTAGAATAAGAAGAAATATGAAAACTCTCCCTTCTTCCCAGGCTCAATTTACTCTCTGTTTCTCTTTACCTGTTCCTGGAGGGAGAGTACTTTCAACCAGTTCATAGTGCTTTTTCTTTGCCACTCCTTCCTTCTCACACTCTTTCCCTGTTCCACTGTGAGGTCACATCCATGGGATACTGTTCCTCACTAACTGCTCTAGTGTGGCATTTCCTTCAGGAATGGGCTGCCCGAGCGTGGGTCCCTCACATGGTTGCAACTCCTGCAACAAACCTGCTTCATTGTGGGCCCCTCTCTCCATGGGGTCACAGGTGCTCTCAGAACCCTGCTCTAGCATGGACTTCCCATAGGCTCACAGCCGCCTTTGGGTATCTACCTGCTATGGTGTGGGGTCCTCCCTGGATTGTGGGTGGAATCTGCTATACCATGGACATCCATGTGCTGCAGGGTGACAGCCTGCCTCACTGTAGTCTGCACCACAAGCTGCTCTGGTGCCTGGAGTACCTCCTTCCCTCCTGCACTGACCTGGGAGTCCACAGAGTTGTTTCTCACATATTCTCAATCCTCTCAGATGCTGTTGTGCAGCTTTTTTACCCATACTTAAATAAATTATTCCAGAAGTGGTACCAACATAGCTGGCCACCAGAGGCGAGTCTATCTTGGAGCCAGCTGGAACTGGCTCTGACATGGAGGCAGCTTCTGGCTTCTCACAGAAACCACCCCTTCAGCCCCCCACTACCAAAACTTTGCCACATAAACCCAATATACATTAGTCCTTATTACATCTATATCAATGCTGTCCACAGTGTATAAATAAATACCTAAAAGAATTTTTTCCTGATAGCAAAGTATCACAAAACCAACATACTTTAACTGTTCTGTGTGTGTAACATGCCATTATACAACTGCTGTGATTAGTTTGTGTGCAAAAAGCAGTGTGCATGCTGTTTTGAAACCAATAGCAGATTTTAAATTAAGAACACAATAAATCCAGCCAAACCCAAGAAAACAAATAGAAAAAAAAACTCACTGCAAAAAAAAAAAAAAAAAAATATTAAGAACAAACAGAATTTTCTTTTGCATTTCCAGGAATTGGAGGTGAATAAAAACTGACTGCTGAGGTCAGTTCCTGCTGTAAAGCCTGCATCAGTTTTAGTAATAAATAATAGATGTCACTGCTCAGTAAGAATTTGTTAACAGCATCTTCATAGCCAGGCATCTCTGGTGATAATCAGAAAACAGTTTTCCATAAGTGGGGAAAGATGCTGTTGTGATGGAGTAGCTAATGGACTACTAAATCAAAGTATCTGCAGAGCAGGTGCCAAAAAGGTAATTATGTATGAATAGTCAGAGCTATACTCTGTGATAGGGGAACAAAAAACTGTGAGGAGCTGTTTTGCCTTGAAAGGATCAACAGGTAACTCTAGGAATCATGTTCCTTCTTGATCCCAGGGGAACAGAAACTGTTTTGTGTGCAGGGATAGGCAACCAGAGCCATGGACCATTCCTGGGACTCCAGTTGTCTTATTTCATGTTCCTCAAAGGAGAAGAAGTTGCTGGAGGTGCCATGGAGCCTCCAAGGTTAGACTGGCGATTCTGCTTGTGTTTCTTCATACTAATATCATCTAAGAATGATGCTAGTGGAGGAGAATGAGTTGACAGAGACTGGGAGAGATATAAGCTGCAGTTTTTATTTTGGTGTTGCATGTACAAGAAGCTTTGAGGGTTATCAGAGCAAATCAAATCAGTGCTTAGTTCTCCCACTGCTTCATGTCATGTATCAGGTGCTTTTCTCAGATTTGCACCAAGCTTTTTTGCTCCCATTTGTATACCTACATTAAGGTTGCACACCATCTGGCTTTAAATAAGGAATGGAACTTGAAATGAGATTCAAGTGGATAAGGAATTGTTTAAAATCTGGCATTTTTATAAAAAGCTCCCACCAGAGAGCTTCAAAGTAGTACATACTGACTGTATAGTGGCTGTCAATAATTTGTTGCACATTGGCCTCTTTTATCTTTTCTATTACTAAGAAAACTAATTTTACATAAAATTAGAGCTTTTCTGTGTGCCATAACTAGACCAAAACCTACTTCATTACTTACTCCTATCTGAATAGTAAAATAAAGAAATCACAAAAAGGATGGAAACATTTTTGGGTTTTCTCCTGTCTCCAAGTGTGAGACAACATGTTGGGTGATTTCATTATCTTCTTGCTTATCCCTTAAAAATGTGCAGCCATACGCCTTACTTCACATGCATTTTTAATTAAATTAAATACATTTAATTTAATTTTAAATGTGACTAAATGTGTATAAAGATTTAAAACCTACAATAGCTCTTCAAACTGAGAATTTTATAGTTACTAGATTTTTCTGTGATAAATATAAAGCAAGATTAGTCAGATATATTACTTCTCATCCAGTTTGTCAAACGATACCGAAAAGAGTTCATACCTGATAAGGAATTAATTAAAATGGGCGTAATAATAAATGACAGGCTACAGCTAGTGTGGTGTACCAACTTCTTTTGCATATTTCTTTAGGCATTGCTCTGATCTACTCATCTTACATTGGTGTATATTTATGAACCTGATCAAATTCCTTCATATTACAAAAGAAAAAAATCAATTAATATATTTCATCAGTTTTTGTCTTTTAAAATTAATTGCACAGAATTTAGAGAAGTCTTAATTTATTGGAAGCTCTATCTTGACAAAAAAATAGGGTGTTGTTATTTTTTTTGCAATGAATGAACAATCACCTAAGACATTGTTCAGAGTATATTTTTATTTATTTAGCAGAAGATGCTAGCAGCTCATGAAAGGAAAAGCTTTAAGTTTGGAAACAAAGCAATTAAAAATAATTTACAGCTGAGCTCTGCAGTGCTGAAGTCCCAATTTTAAATGATGTTTTATAGTTGTTGTTAAAATTGCTAGGTGGAAGAGAAAGTACCCTGGCTCCTGACTCAAAAACCTAGGTCTTTATGAGGTTTTTTTTTTGCCTTATTCTCTGTTATCTACAGCTGACTCAGTCACTATCCAGAGTTGCTTACGTGTCCTGGTGGTTTGGATTCACTAATATGATAATAGTTATGTTGGTTTTGTTCCATTCATTTTTATAGTAGACTGGCAAGTATGTTGAAGTTGCTAGAAAGGGCTCCATTTCTAAGTGGCCATTTTAAATTTAGCTTTATAACTGTGTCATGTGTAACATGGAATTTTCTAGCTGTCAATCTGGAGATGGAATAACATAACCTCTTTGGTGAAAATGCAGAGGGCTAAATACTGGTTGATAGCAGGTTTCGTCATCCGTTTCTACAGAGGTGGTATGCACTGGTGGAATGTGCACTGATCTGACCAAAATTTGAGGGGAGCTAAGTCTTTAGGTTTTTTTAGGCTCTTCAGAAAGTGTAGGTTGTCTATTAACTGATGCCACTTAATGATTTCTCTGAAGTCCTTCCACTCTCCAAAAGTCAAAAGCTTATCACTTCATCTCCTATTCCAACTCTCAGGAGATCATCTTGTATTTCAGCCAAAAGTTCAAGCACTATTCAAAGCAACCATGTCCCTTCAACTTCATGGCCTGTGCCCCCAGCTCAGAATTGAGTCCCCAAGATTGGCTTCCCACTCTTGCTTCCAAAGCTTTCAGAGATCTAGCTTTCTCCCTACCTGCCCCACATGTGTACTGTGTATACAACATTTTATTTTTTGGCACAGAGACTGTAAGGTGCCATGGCCATGGGACTGATTTGCTCCATGCTTTTAATCATTCCAATATGAAGAGTCCCATACTTGAATGTCCACGTGGACTGCCCTGTATTCTTCCATTTGTGAAACTTGGTGGGTTTTATACTGCTGAACTGACAGTGGTACTTAGTAGCGCAAGGTCTTGCTTAATTGTGATTTTTGGTTTCATCAGTCTCTTATCTAACAGAAGTCCAGAGATGTGTCTTATTCATATTCTCAGGTTCTACCTGCATATTTTCTTTAGGTATTAGCTATGTAATTGCTATGATTATTGATAGATCTGATTTGATACTTGGATTGGGGAATGTAAACAAAATATGTAGACTGTGAACTACAGAGAATGTACCCAGTTGCTAGAGCAACCAACATACCTGATTCTTCCGCAGATTGCTGCATTTCATCGTTTGGGGCTGGCAGAGCAGTGTCCTGCAGTAACTTCAAGTAGCAAAATTTTGCTTGCCATGGGCAGATGAAGCCCTAAAATTCCACTTGAATATGCAATAGAAGGGTAGAGAAGGAAGAGTGACTGAATTGTAGGCAAAATTTTATAAAATAAATGGCTCTGCTGTAATGACAATTTATTTAGTATCCCGGGTTCTGAACTACCCCCCACTAGTGTCCCAATAATACATTGTCTTTTAAATGAAGTTTCAAAAGTGAAGCTGAAATTGTTTTCCTTTTCTGAAATAAGAAACCCACAGAAGGTGTTGTGTTTGTTAGATGGAATGACAACAGTGAACTTCCAGTGGGATAAATTAAATTTGACTCTAGTGGCAAGAGGTAATATTCTTCCAACTTTCTATATTTATTAGCGCTGAATCAGTTGTCTTCTCCAAGTTACAGACTGACACTCTCATCAGATTTATTGATTTGGTGTTCCTTTTCAAACATAACTGTGTTTAACTAAATTCCAATACTAACTTTTAGATTTATACTTATCAGCTGGTACCAAATTTACTTAAATGCTGCAACACTATGTATTGTCAGATTACAAAGTTAGAAATCTATGACAAGTAATGTTTACCATTGTTTTACGTTTATATTTGATGAATTTCAGATACTATTTTCAGCTTCAAAATTCCGTCTTTTAGAAGTAAATTTTTTCTCCAATTAGTATCAGAGTTGAAATGTCATGATTTAGAGAAACACAGTTTTAGTCTTAATATAAGTGGAGATATCTTTAAATAAAAATGATCTGACTATTAATAGAAGCATTTTGATAGACTTAGTTTCACCTTCTTATGACAGCTTAAGTGACTTAGTCAAGTGCATTTTTCATTTTAGCAGTACTGGATAGGGAGGAGAGTGAGGTTATTTGTGTTGCAAAAAAATGAGACACCTTGTAGTTTTACAAAGAAGACTTTTTACCTAATCAGATAAGAGCTTTTTTTTCAGAAGACCCGAATGAACGTTACATAGTCACAAATCTTGAAGTAAGAAGGAGAATCATGGGTGCTATGAGCTTCACTCTTTGACATTGTTGAAAACCATGCACTTTATCTTATTTTTAAATTTTTATTTTGTCTGTATTCTATATGATGAGGCCATTTGTGTTAAAAGAAATTTTTCATAATGGACATCAGTTACCACTGTCCACCTGCAAAATTGCTGGTATTGTCCAGGAGTCGAAAACATATACTTTATAGAAAAATAGAAGCTGTTTTTTTCAGAAACCTCCTATGTTTTAAAAAGCAATCCCATTCTTCTCTAAAAGCACAATAACTCTTCAAATGCCTTGATTTTTTGTTTTTATTAACAGATTGATCTTCTGGGAAATCTACTTACAGACAGTGAACTACATTGATTCAATTAGTTTGGCAATGGGAGTAAAATTGTTGAATTGGAGATGTGGAAAATTGCACAGGAAGAAGAGAGAATGTTGAACTTTCTCTCCCGGTTTAAGTCCCTAGCTTTGAGAGCTGACACATCAAACACCTGTTCAGTGATCTTTCTTCAGAGATGCTTTCTTTGAGAAGTGGGTGTGATGCAAACAATCCCTTACCTTGGAGCTCTCCTACTGAATTTGAGCGATCCTAATGTCCAGGGTAGTGCAGAACATGGAGAATGAGGTAATTCTTTCTACTATGACACTAAAAAAGGAAGGAAAACCTCAACAGGACACCAGATATTTTTTAATATGTTCTCCTACACCAGCCTTATAACTTTTCATGTCTTTCCTTAACATTTCCAAGTAATGCAACAGGTATCTCAGTCAAGTGTAGTAGACTGCACAGCTGTACACTTATGAATCCTGTGCTTTGAAAGCTCCTTTAAAGAGAGAAGGAACAGGTGCCACTGATGCCAAGGGTAGCAGTTACTTGCCCTGTCTTAGGATGGAACTTGATTAATTTGCATCTGAGATTAAATAGCACAGTTGTTTGTGGCAGCCAGAGAGAAGGCAGTTAAAAATTTCACACTAGTAATCTGTGACCTTTGAGAAATCTATCTGAAGTTGGTTTCAGAGCATGGAGATTATTAGCACAGCTTGCTGTATTGCTTCCCTAGTAACACCCATAGAAGGAAATATATAGTGAAGGTTTTCTTAGCTCAGCTAAAGCAAAATATCTTTATTTAGAAAAGAAATATTTTGCAGACAGACTCTTTCAAAATGTATTTTGAGCCATGAAGCAGAGTTTAGATGGCAATGGTTAGAGCTTCACAAAATACTCTCTTCGTGATTTTTCACCCAAAAGAAGACCCTAAAAAAAAAAAAAAAAAACAACATGGAGAAAATGACTGACTTAATTCAAAGCATCAGCATTTATCAGTGACTTGGCAAGTCAGGAAATTATATTTGTAATTTTTTTCCACTTTAACTCAAATTATGACAAATTCACATTTCCCTGTAGTTGTGCAGTACTGCTTTTAGGTCAGAATGATGTTTAAAATTGTCAGTCTCTGGAGATTACATTCAAGTGATTTCATGGATGACACAGTGATCAGGAGGGAATACTGAGCTTCTTCTAAATATCTTCTACAAGTTTTGAGTTTCTTGAGCCACAGTCTAGGTGACAGTTCCCTTCCACAGAGCTGCACTTTAGATAAGCCACCTGGCTTTTTTCTCCTTCTTATATGTAGCTCATAACTATTCATTGTGTAAGATGAGCAGAAAAAAACTCAGCTAACTTCAGCATCATAAAAAACAAAAATTATGATGACTGAAGAAAAATTCTTAACCTCTTACTAAAATAAAAATCTAAATATGTGAGAGCAGTGTTGTAACTGTGTGAAGTAAGTAATATATGGCCTTTAAATGTCTGAATAAATTCTCTTATACAGAGGTTTAGCATATATGGCTGATAGCATTTTATAATAAAGAGAGCAGGTGATGCCCTTTCTGCATCTATTTTTATTTATTAATAAATTCCTGTCATGCTATTAAGTGTTAGGATATTTGGAATTTATAAGGGTTATACACAGAGAAAAAGTGTATAAAATATGACAGAAAGCAGCTGTAATTTCAGTGTGACCTTGACTTATGCTTAGTAAAATGGTAGTAAAGATGATTGAAAGGAAGAGAAAGAAGAACTATTGAAACTAAGTCCAAATATGATTTACTGCTATTTACATTGTAAACATCTTCATAATCCATGCATTCATTTACCTGTAAATTGAGATGTATTCTTCATTTTTGAGCAGTGTAACCACTCCAAGGAAATTATAATGCAAGGTGGAGGACAATGAGAATCTGGTAGGTGGATGTCTCACCTGAGCTACAAGAGACTTGCTTTCCCACAGATTCGTGTTGTTTTGGACAATTTCACTTATGCCATATTTTTTTTTCTGCTGATTTTGGCTATACCAGCTTTCAAGGGGATGGTGTTTACCGTTCTCTCAAAACCAGAATATATTTGGATCTCTCATGTGGGTAAACGAAATCTCAAGGAACTCAGAATTCATAATCAGTGTAAGAAAAGTGTAACCTTACCTTCTTAGTTGAAGTTACATGTGTGTGCTCAAGGGTTATTCATTCTTTTCCTTTTTCCCAAAGACACTGTCATGATCAGTACACCGAAGGGAGTGATATAGGAAGGTGAGGGACCTGGGGATATAATGAGAATGTGGCCTGTCAGTAGGATTAGTATACCTCATGTTAATGTGTTTAGCTTCGTAATCAGTCTGTACCAGTGTCATATCCTCTAATTCTATAGAGACTGGAAGAAGTTTGCAGTATTGTCAGATACCTTCCATTTGCAAAATAAGAAATTATTGCTATTATTATTTATTTATTATTATTTTGCAACGTAATGTTTCTCAGTGCACAGTGTTCATCAAATTAAACAGCCTGTGTCATCTTTGGCACCTACAGTACTGCAGAGTTTCTGTAGGTGGAGAAGTCAAAAGCTCTAACTTTTTTGCTGTCACTACGCAGTTAACCCGGTAACGATGGAGTACAAATAGAGATTTTCCTGGAATCTCATTTTTCCCTTCTGAGCTGTAGACAGTATTTCAGTCTGAATAATTCAACTCTGGTGACCTTTGGTTTCACACCTGCTCTTGTACTGCTCTGTACAGAAAGACTTTAGCATCCAGCAGGAAAGCAGAGCCCGAGACCCAGATAAACAGTTGCATTTCTCTCTGATGATATAATCGAAAAGTTTACAGATGAAAAAAGTCAGCCATTTTCTTCTTCTTTCACATGCTGAAGCAATAGCAGCTGCTGGTTGGAAACAGAAATTAGTGTCACAGTATGCTAATATGCAAAAATAAGTGTCTGTGCTTGAAAAGTTTATAGTCCCTATTTTCAGTATGGGGAGTGTTTCACAAATTTTAGCATATTTTAGAATGGAAGGGACTTTTCTTGTATGAATCTCTATATAAAAGAGATTCCTCAGCTACTAAAAATAGATTTCCTCAGCTACTTCCTGTAGTTTTGTTTTTCAGAACAAATTAATGGTAACTGAAATATGATAATGGAAGCACACAGTATCTTTACCATATCCTAAACACATTTACTTGAGGAGTTTTGCCACTGTAATTTAGAGATAGTAACCTGAAGGCTGTTTACACCTTTTGTAAATGTCTGACCCTATAAATACTTCCTGTCTTGGATTGCAGTATTGTGGGATTTGAGATGATCAGTTTCATATAACCGCCCTTGATTTCATAAACTCTGACTATTCTGAGCATTTGAAATAAGCATACTCCCGAGTATGTCTCAGACCTAGATTGAGTTCTCAGGTGATAGTTTTCCTTAACAGGGACTAGCTAGAAATTGCTTAAAAAATATGTTCCACAGAGTTTTAATGCATCTTCTGTAATTTAGTTAAAGCTTGATAGTATTGTTGAAAAGCCTAAACTGATTCATATCAACAGAATAATTAAAACAATGCATAGGTTAAAAAATCATGGTAAACTAAATTTTATTTTTCTTATTGCCTATTAGGCAATAAGGAAGTCAAGGTAAGTTAGCTTACAAAACAGTACATGAAAGTAGTTGATACACTGTGCTTAGCTGCAGGTTGTGGTTCATACTACACTCTTATTTAAATTGTTACACAAGGGATTAATCTTTTTCAATGTTCTCTGTTTAATTTACCTGGTTATATATAGGAATTTCCTCCACGCAGATATCTGCAAGCCTTTAGTATACCCAGAGGAAAGTGGTGATATTTAGGAGGTCTTTCCCATAACTATTTTAGGCAGCCAGCCTATTTACTGGAGCTTTGGGGAGTTTAGAATTGCTGAAGCCCTTGAAATGCAAGTGGAAACCTAGCAATCACAAATTTGAATTAAATTAAAACTAATACTAAGAGAGGGAAAATGCTGTTATGTCATCTTACTCCTTGTTTGCAGTGGTTTCAGCTCTCACAAAGTTCAGAATGTCCATTACAGGGTACAAAATATGCTTGAAGCATGCTGACCAATATGCACAGATATTCTGCACTCTGGTTTGCGTAGCTGTGAACCACTGTGTGAGGGCAATGCAGTGGACAATCAGGCTGTGTCACATAATGTCACAGTGCAGCTGAACTTTAAACCCATGTGGGCTTTAGGCTGACAAAGCAGCTTTGATTTTTCTTTTTAGCTGGACCCAGTGAAAGAATTTTTCAGCAGTATTACACTGGGAAGTAATCAATCTCCTTCATGTTCTTCCCAGTGATATCTAACAAGGGTTTTGTGAAGCAGAATCACGTCTAACTGCGTCATAATGGGAGACCTCAAGTAAACCTGGCAACAGTGAAGAGATTAGTGGCTTCATCCTGAGAAATGTGGCAGTCAGAGTTGAGAGGGTGTAAAACCTAATGACAGGCTTACGAAGGTGCTGGAAGACTTTATGGAGCTTTGCATAGGAGTGAAAGTGCTAAACCCTGTATTGTGACCGAATATCAATGACATAATTATTTACCACCTACTTTAATTACTCTTGCATTTGTTGTTCTTCACTCTCTGTCCTAACCAGTTCTGTACTGTTGCTAGATTCTCTGAAGTGCTGGTTATGTTTCACCCCAGTGAGGCCCTGTGGAGGTGATAACTGCAGAACAGTGGTGATGGCTAATAAAACTGTAATACTAAAATGAGCCCTGCTTTCACTAGCTTATTACTTTTTCAGAAATTCTTCCTCTGGGATGAAAATCTGTTGAGTCAGAAAAGGATAGGGATATGTGATGCAGGTTGAGATACTAGATGAGTACGTTCAAGAGATACCACCTGCCAAAGAAGTCATTCTCTCACTCTTTTATTGTTTGCTAGAATATCCTGCCTACCTTTTGGTTTTAGCTGGACTGCTAGGTGCTAAACCGTGCTTACAGATACCTTTTGCTGAAGCACCCACTTCTACAAGCTGGCTTGAGTGGGGTTCCAATGGTGACAGGTTGTGTGCATCTTGTCATTTTATTGTGTTAGAACTTCTGTGTCAGCAGCTATGCTTGTATAAATGGAGGAAGCTGAAGCTGTATTCATTCATAAACATGGCTGAATATCCCTGGCATGTATTTATAATAAAATGTAGACAGATTGGTTTTGATTGCAAAACGCTCAAGGACTTTGGAGACAGATTGAGCATTGAGCCAGGTAAACTGCATTGCATTTTACTGGGATCCCAGGGGAATGCTGGAGGGCTTAGATGGATAGCCATGAGACAGACACATGTCAGTGGGGAAGACTGACCTGAGAAGACTGATAGCAGGTGCTATGTATGGATGCATGTTCATGCAGGAAATTATTTTAATAATTAGTGAACGCCATAAAGCACAATATGGCCCTATTACAGCACAGAAAAAAGTAATTGTGCAGTCTGTGCTGCAAGGTATTGATTGACTGATTTGATGTATAGTTTGGGCTTTATCCTTTGAGAAGTGTTTTATGAGGCTGTATTTATAAACAAAGAATTCTGGTTGTTCTTTTGCCCACCATGGAATATATAAATCATACAGATTTCCAAACCTGTTAAAAAAAAAGTCCAGTATTGCTGGAGAACAAAACTTTAGAACTAAGATGGAGAATAAAAAGGTGTAAAGACCTGAAAAAAACTGATATTTGCTGAAAATGCCAAATAGGTTATAGGATCATTGCATAACTCTGCCCCTGACCATAAATGCATAGTCTGTATACCCTTTGCTTCTTCCCCTGGCCCGGTCTTGTTAACTGAGAAACATTTTTGAATTTTGGATAAAATTTTTCTGCCAAGTGTGATTTTTTTCCACCTCTGTTATTTGCAAGAATGTTTCTCAATAGCTGTGAGCATGTATTCTTTTTTTCCTTATGGGAACAATCTAGAATTTAGCTTTGGAGCCCCTGGAATAGTGTGTGCAGATCATTATCTGCATAAGTCCTATTTAGTTTAATTGAGCTCCATTTAAACTTAAATATGTTACCTTGAAAACTCTTTTCTGGAACTGCTCTCAGAGTACCACAGAAAGGATTCCATACTTGAAAAATATCAGTTCAGTGTTCCTAAATATCTGCCTATGGGAAGCTAGCATGACCTTTAATAATTTTCCTGGGCACTTTTCCCTTACTTTTTGTACAGTTTTTACGGAGCTCCTTTTGTAAAGAGTAGCTCAGCCCTCATAAATAACAAATTGGGTAATGTTCTGGTTTGTTTTCTTCAAACCAGAGCAGAGCTAAAATGCAGTCTGCTTCAAGGAACTAGCTGGTTTTGCAACCTCTTTGAACTAAGAGAAAGAATAAAGTCTGTTCTGCTTAGGTACTGTGTGCTCTGTAGTCTTTACTATGTACACTGTTTGTGAGCACATACCTGAGCTAACATTGACCTAAGCAGCCTCAGTGCTGCCAGAATACCACTGAGTGTTGGCAGCAAATTCTCAAGAGGAGAAGGCTGTGAGTTAATATTGTGCTCATCTCCATGCTATAGTGACCACACCTTACTCAGCTCTCTGGGGAAGAGCTTGAGATCGTCCCCATGAAATGCTGTCATAGCTGTGACTACATGAGATACCATTCATGCTTTGTGTTGTGGGTTTAAATGAAGCTTCAGGATGTAGGTCCAAATAGGTCTTCCTCCTTGTTGAAACCTGCAGTGTTTGTGTCTTTAAGGAGGTGAATAGAGCCAGTCCAATCTCTCTTTTCCAGTACAGGTGCAAACTGTAACAGGAATATGTCATTCCATGACAGAAAGAAAATGAAAGAAAGGAGCTAGGTGAAAATCAGCCTCTTGTATGAATAGCACCAGAGACTTTTCTTTTAATAAGTCAAGTGGTGGGAACCTCTTGGAATGCAGCATGGTGCCCAACATCTTCATTCTTCTTGTCTGTACTTCCTTTGCATGGAAAATATGACATGAATTGGGCCAATATGTGGTCAACCTTAGTCCTGCCATGAATCAACCGAGGGATATGAGCAGCCCCTGAAAACTGGGAAGCAGATCTTCATCTAATAATACAGACAGAATAACACAGACCAGAACAATACTGGTACAGAACATTGCTATAGACTCCTTTGTTTTTCTTTGTAATTAATGTTGAGAAATAAGCAAGTTTGATGAGCTCATCTGAGATTCTCTTTTGGAACTGTTTGATAAACTGAACTCTCATTATAGGTACCAAAGTTAGGAAGGATGATAAAAAGCCAGAGAGGCTTTCAGCAGGACCTGAGCAAGTGCTCTGTTGTTTGACAGTTTCAGGAGTCTGAAGACTTAAAGTGGTGCAGACAGCCTAGATTATGGAAAAGATCCCATCATGCATGAGAATTAGGAAGACTGGTTCCCTCTTTAGTTTTTTGAACAGAAGGGGAAAAGGGAAACAGATGCAATCCCACTGAAATTGAATATATATGGTATTTTCCAGCAACTAAGTAAATAAATGCTATTCTAACTTGCTGGTGGTGTGCTACTATGCAGTCTTTTATGGTATAAGGTTTTAGCCAGAGGGACAGGAAATTAATTCTAGCGTGTGAATGTCAGTAACTATTTTTTTCCTAATACGAATTTGAAATTAAATCTACTGCAAAGGATATTTCACTTAAGGCAAAGATCAATCCAGTCCTGAAGCCCTTACCCTTGTCAATAAGTTGCTTCTTTGAAAATAGAATCTCAGTGACCCTTAAAAAGTCCAGAAGCTTGTATTTTAAAAACAGTGATGCTGCTGCAGGCAAGGTGATTGCAGCCATTAGTTCCTCTTTATGTCAGAGGAGGATCGGGCATCAAAAACCCAAAGGATTTCTAAACTGCCTTGCCAATGCCTTAAAACCACAAAGTCTCATTGCATTCACAGGAGGAAAATCACCAAAGTGTGAAACTTCACCTTTATTAGTGTGATGAATTGGAAAAATTGAAACAATTGTAAATGAGAAATTTTGCCTAGTTTTCTTTTTTCCTTTTTTTCTTATTTTTTTTTTTTTTTTAATTTTGAAGTGTTTTGTATCCTGCATGCTTGGTTTATATCTCAATGAATATTCTTTCTTCCTGGTGGCCGTGAAGAGGGGGCGGAGAGACTGAAACTGTGATTATGCAACTTTATGGCTTGTTTTATATGGTGTCAAAGATGTTTATGAAATGGATGTCTAGCCTTTCTGAAGCAAAGCCAACCTTTCCAAACTAAACAGATGTGCTGCTACTATTAACCATAATTATTAAATGGTAATTACATTGCCTTAAGCTTTAATAATGTCTGAAATAAAAATTGTCAGGGAAGCTAATAGCAACAAAAATTACTTCTCGTATAGCAAACTAGTTTTTAAAGCTGAAGTGGCAATATGGAAAGCAGTATCCACAGCTGATCCACACTTATGGAAAGTTATTTAAAAAAGACCCTATACAACTGATTTTCTGCTAATTTGTCCTAGTTCATTTGAGCTAACACAACAGAAAAGGTCAGTCAACTTCAGGACCTGTCATCTATGATAAGAATTTTAAAGCACATCTTGAGATAAAACATCGTTTGCGATGTGAAAGAGAATAGAAATGGGCATGAAATACAACATGTGTTTCTCAAAGGAAGACTATTGCTCACTACTCTTGTCATTTGTCTGAGAGCAGACAGCACCATGTAGGAAAATTGCTAAAGATGGAGAAGCTGGGTCAAGAATAGAAATTCTTCATTTGCAAAGAATGTGTTTCAGAGCAACACCAGTTCAATGAACTCTTGTTAAAGTTGGAGGGGAATTCTGGATACCTCTGAGGTTCATGGTGGGTCTGCCTGAATCTTGAAGAACTGGAGAACTGGAGTTTCCCAGCTCTGTAACTCTGGGAAAAGTTCATGTAGCAGAAGAATGCAGGGGCTGAAGAACCCATATGTGTGTGGCACCTGCTTATTTACTCTGTTTCTTATCACACTGTTATCATTTGCTGGTGAAGCTGACTGCAAAATATTATGTTTACTGTTTAACATTGCTGGCTTGAACATATTTTAAGTGTTTTCTTCCAGAACTGCAGTGAGAAGCTTAGGTAATGAGGCCATACCCCCTTCACCATATCTGGTGCGTGTTACTTTCATCTCCTCTGTCTCTCTACAGACCTTATGACCTGGACTTGTGCAAAGCGTTTGACACTGTCTCACATGACATCCTTTTCTCTAAGTTGCAGAGACATCAATTTGATAGGTGGACCACTCGGTGGATAAAGAACTGGCTGGATGGCCACACAGAGAGTTGTGGTCAATGGCTCAATGTCCAGGTGGAGACTGGTAACGAGTGGTGTCCCTCAGGATGGGTGTTGGGACCGGTCTTGTTCAACATTTTTGTCAGTGACATGGACAATGGGATTGAGCGTGCCCTCAGCAAGTTTGCTGATAACACCAAGCTGTGTGGTTCGGTTGATACGTTGGAGGTAAGGAATGCCATCCAGAGGGAACTTGACACGCTTGTGAGGTGGGCTGATGACAACCTCATGAAGTTTAACCATGCCAAGTGCAAGGTCCTACACATGGGT
>JASSUY010021636.1:0-12740 GCA_032466535.1 Forpus xanthops | reverse complement strand
TCTGAGGAAGAAATTCTTTAGTGTAAGGGTGGTGAGGCACTGGAATGAGTTGCCCAGGGAAGCTGTGAATGCTCCATTGCTTGCAGTGTTCAAGGCCGGGTTGGACATAGCCTTGGATGTCATGGTGAGGTGTTCCTGCCCCTATGATTTTCTTACCCAAAATATTATGGACTTGTCTAGCTGTGTGCTGGCCATTTAATCCAAAAGGCTACTGTGAGACACAGTATCTAAAGCTTTAGTAAAATCCAAGCACATCACATCTACTGGCTTCCCTTGGTCAACTGGATGTGTGACCTTGTCATAATAGGGAATTAAGCTGATTAAGCAGGACTTCTGCTTTTGAACCCATGTGGGCTATGAGTGCATTGTCTCTCAAGTACTTTTCAATAACTCCCAGAATAACCTTCTCCATATTTTAGGAAATTTACATAGTTCCTAAATAAATGCAGATTTTTGAACTCAGTTTAGTATACATATAATTAACTAATTTTTTTTAACCCAACAACTAGGTAGAGAAGTGATCAACATTTCCTTCTAGTATTGTTTGAAGAGAAGCTATCCAGTTTTTTTCTAGTTTAAACAGACCCCAAACAGATTCTGGTTAGACTACCAGCCCAGTAGATTTTCTGCAGCAATCTGCCATTATACCTAAAAATATTGAACTAATCTCTGATACTGCTTTTCTATGTTAGAAATGTCCTCAGGGGAAAGATCCTTTGTGTCTCCATGTGAAACAAGAATATGTGCTAATCAAGTTTCATCCATCTGAAGATGGTCCAAAGTTCTTACTTATTAAGCATTGTAGAACAAACTTTAGCAAAGGTTGCTGTATCCTTATTTACAGTGGGTTTTCATTCTTTATCCTGATTTTATGCAGAAATGTGTAAAGACAGTGGCAAACATTTTGTTTTCAAATAAGCTGATGTAATAGAGCTGTGCTTAGGACTTGATTAGAGTGTACTTCATCTGAGCTGAGCATGTGTGTCAGCAGAGATGACAGTTTAAACTGTTACTTGTGACTGGTAAGACTGAGTGAAGCTATGCTGAGCAACTGTATTGGTGAAGAAAATTCCCTCCCAATAAACAAGTAAATATATGTGTAGTTGAAGAAAATGGGCAGAGATAATCTGAGCTAATAGATGGTTAATTTTTACAGGTAACAGTTTCAACCAAGCATAAAGTTTTCCTTTCAGTTAGCATGCTAGAGGGTTTGTGTGGTCTGACCTTTACCTGATCTGACTGAATGTTCATCTCCCAATGGTGTTAGTGTGAAAAAGCACTGCTAATGGTCTTTGTCAGTGTGTTTGCACTGTAGGGGCAGCCAAGCTAGCCATAATTGAGAGTAGCAGAAGTAGTCTAGCTGTGATCATAAAGAAATTCCATGCTTTTTTTTGGAAATAGTGCTTCTATCGGGCTGTTCTGCTAGTTTAGAAATAGCTTTATGCTTTGCCCCACTAATGCTTCCTACCTAGTGATTCAAAGATGCTCCTTGAGATATAGACTGTAGCCGATGCAATGACTGAAATAGCTTTCTTTTCTTAACATAAATATGCATTTATTTACAAAATCATGAGAGAAAATAAAAGGAATGAATGAACACTCATAGTTTGCTCTAATTTTTACTTGGTTCTAAAGGAACAGTTGCAACAGTAGAGTGAGACACAGTGGCACAAGATTTCTCAGGTTAAAAGAGGCTGAGAAACAGCGTTCAACTCAATGCTGTTGCAAGCGCCTTGTATCATATATCCTTCCAGAAGGAAAATGTATTTCTACGTCTAGCTGTGAGAGAGAAGGAGTGACTGGATAGTGGAATAGACCTCTGTACAGTTTATAAAAAGGAAGAGCATTACTTGGAAAACTTTTCAGAGGTTTTATTTTTGTGTTAGTTACCATAAAGATCTAAGTGCAGAGTGGCAGGTTGGAGCTGGAACAGTGACACTTTGTGAGCCATTTCTGGCTGTCTGTAGTCCTTACTCTCCACTGAGGTGTCAGCTCCTGCAGCATTGAACTACTGTTTCCAGGACTTCTGATTTGGTGGAAGGGTAGCCATTCCTTTGAAGGAGAGTAGGATTTATGCCAATAGTTCAGAAAGGACCACAGAAAATCTCTGCCTACCTCAGTCTAAGTTGCTGCCAGGGCTTTTTTCCCTAGCTATTTTGTAATTGGGTGTGATTAGTGAGGAAACAAAGTTGACTTACATTTACAGATCGCATCATCTCTGATGCATACCAGGAATCCCCAAGGCTCTGGACACTGCTTTCAATGAAACAGCAGGCTTTTCTGAATGGCTTACATTACTCCTGCCATTAATTCTCCTTCAGGTTTTTCTGCTTGTCTGTTTCCCTTTGCTCATCTAGCAAATTAAACTAACATTATTTACCTCCCTCAGGTCTTTTTGATTTTAGCTTTTTCCCTGTGATTAGTCATCTCTGTCAAGAGAAAACAGAAGCAGGTTTACAGTAATGCTAGTGCAAAGGTTGCTCAAGTGAAAAAGAAAGATCTAGATTCCCAGTTCACTGACAGCATTATGGAAATTTGTATGTTGAGGCAGTTACTTGCAAGGCTTTTTGTTGTATTAATTTCTCTTTGCAGCTTCTCTCTTAGCTTTAACATGAATATGTTTCTGGGCGCTGTATCATGTTAGTGCCACCCATTGCACATTATGTCACACATTAAATCCAAAGCACAGTGATATTTAGGCACACTTGCATAGATCCTGTAATAGGATAATAGATCCAAGTAGCTTATTGTTTTTAATTTTGAGATGGTAAATTGCATTTCTGTTTATTGTTTATGCATTGTCATATTTTAAAGGTAGTGCTTTCTCTTTAAAACTGTAAGTAATGAACTCCAGGAGACTGAAATGTAAGATTTTTACGTAATGGATCAGACTATTCTGCCATTGTCTGTGGTATCCCAACACTGCTAGTGAGCAGTAGCAGAAAGGTAAAATAGAAAAGAGGGAACACGACTTCTTTTATAATAACTTAAAGGTAATTTTATGATGAGCTGCATAAAGCAATCTCAGCTCATCTGGAGCTTCCAGATATAACAACAGCTTTTAAGGATAATATTTCTCTTTTCATAAAATTAAAATGTATAAAAACTTTCCC
Organism: Forpus xanthops; assembly: GCA_032466535.1. Taxonomy (NCBI): domain Eukaryota; kingdom Metazoa; phylum Chordata; class Aves; order Psittaciformes; family Psittacidae; genus Forpus; species Forpus xanthops. The sequence continues at coordinate 9,627 of JASSUY010021636.1, read as the reverse complement.
CCTCAATCCCATCACACCATTAATCTTACTTTCACTCTGGACTTACTAGTGCAATATTATTGTCTACTTGTTTAGGTAGAAGTAGGTAGAAAGTAGAAGTACTGAAATAGTGCTAGGCTTTCTACATTTAGCATTCACCTAAGCCACTCACAATACATGTACCATAGCTGACACGAAAATTTAGTCAGAATCAGGGTATTTGTACCAAGTCAGGTATAGGGTACCTAGTAACTGGCATGTATACTTTTTAAATGGAGTTAATGCAGCTCATCTTTTAAAGTTCTGGTAAATGATCTCTGCCCTTATTGTGTTCAGGCTTTCTGTTATCTTCCTGGTCTACCAGTCAGATGAGGGAGCCATCTGAAAAGTCCCACAGTTGCTGATTGCAATATGTAGCATCTGGACCATGTAAAACCACATTTTTTTTTTTTTACTTTTTTTTTTTTTTTTTTTTTTTTTTTTTCTTTTTTTTTTTAATGCATATTCCTAAAAGGCGTTCAGTGCTTTTCCTCCACATAATCTTGTTAGCTTAAAAGTTCAGAGTTGAAGGTCTTGAGAAAGCCTGTCTTCATGATCCTGGTAATGTAGAAGTCGTGGGTGGCCAGCAATATTGTGTTCACAGTCTTAGCTGGAAGCATGGACATGATATCCATGTGTATATATATATATATCTGTACATATATATTATGCAAAGCTACCTCTTTGTATTAGCTTCACTTCCCATCTTTTAAGCTCTTACATGCTTGAAGATAGCTGCCCGATCTCCATGATCTCCCTAGTGGACTCCTAGCTCTAGGAGAGTACTGTGTTGATTTCACAAAATAAGTACAACTTATTACTATTTTCATCACTTTTTAGTTAATATATAAAATTTTTGTGTACTGTGCAAAACTATCCAATCATTTCATAATTAATTAACATTACCAGCTTTCCTGCCTTAAACTGAGGAGCCTGCACTCCTAAATTCAGCCTAATAAATCCTATGATATTCTGTGCCTTGACCCAAAAGTTTCTCTTACCCTACTTTGCCCTGAATTCCAGTGTCCTCTGGTGCCCCAGACAGAATGTCAGCTTGGAATAAAGAGCTAGCACAAAATATATGGAAATTGGAGGAGGTGATGGATCCAAGGGCATGACAGCATTCTATTTCTGTACTTACTGTAAAGAAGTAAGCAAGCCAACCCAAAACTCCTTAGCATTTGAAAGAATAACACCAAAAGTTGTGCAGCATATAATGGTGGTATTTCAGTCTAGGGCAGCAGTATTGAATGTCATGGGAAATAGCAGATGCTGCAGTTGTTATCTATTGCTTTCTTGCTGAGGTGGGTAGGTTGGGGGGATGACAGCTGGTATTTCCTGCAAGATGGTCCTACTTATGGCTGCAGCTGGCACACTTGCAGTGCCAAAGATAATAGAAGGTTTTATCTAAAGGGTGGTTTGGCACAGTAACAAATGGGTGCAAAACTGGTCCTGAAAAAATTAAAATGGAAAAGGATTCTAACTGCTAGTGGTGTCAGGTTCTGAAGCAAGGCTTGGGGAGGAGAGGGACCGTCAGTGATTCTGAGTGGGGTGTTTCTGCCATTTGATGGGTGCTGTAGGTGTTAACAGCTAGGTTTGCCAAGGGACAGTTTTCTGAGATAGGGGCTGGATTCCCAAACTATCTCCTGTGTTTCTGATTCTGATCCTTTCCCTGTTCAGATGACAGTAACAATCAACCTTTTCTAATTTTTAATGGGTCAAAATACCTGAATTGTGAACCAGCCTCTATGTCTTAGGCCTCTAATGCTGTAACAATGTAATGCCAAGAGACCTTTATAAGCCCGTTTACTCTTTGACCCTGAATCATGATGGTCAATTCTGTTATTTAATATATGTTGGAACAACACTGTTTCCTTTCTATCTGCTTACCCAGCTCTCCTGACAGGGAGGGAGAACAGATGTAACTGGCCAAAAGCATGGCTTGTGTCTGACATTTGTTGTGATAAAATGTGACTTTCTGAAATCTGCCATTCAGATCTTGTGCAAATACAGAATGATCTGGGTTTGCCCACCCTGGAGACTCAAAGCGCAAGTAAATATGCCTATACTTACTGGAGATGTTAACAGCTTCTGTAAAAACTCAGGTAGAAAAACACTTCAGGTTTTACCATGATTTTGTATGATACTGTATTTCTGAAATACTTGTTTTTCTGTTGTAAAGAAAGAAGATATCTGTGTTCTGTCTATTCCTAGGAAATTACAAATCCCACTCATTTTAAATTAATCTCAATTAAGCCAGGGAGACACAGTGGCCTCCAGTATGGCCTTCAAATGCTGTACTTTCAGATAAAGAGCAAGACTTCTAGCAATTCAATAAAAGTCAGTATTCATCAATAACTCCTTTTCAGAACCACAATGGAATATGCCTACCTATTTATTTAAAATAACCTATTTAAAAAATAGGTTATTTTAGCTCCAAATTGCCACTTGCCTCCTACTCAGTATTCTGACACTTGGGATTATTTCTGCTTCATCCTTGAAAGCTTTCCCAGTACATATTAAGCAAGTTGAAACTCACAACCAAAGTCCTGTCCTTGCATGACTTTTTTCTTTCATTTAAAAAAAGTCACACAAAAAAACCCCAATGAATTTTTTTCCTCATGAAGATCTATGCAGTTAGCTCCTGAATGAGTCATCAGGCTTTTCAGCAGATAATTTATCAATTAGATTTGTCTCTCCCCACCTTTTTTTACACATGAAGTATAAATGATCTATGCTGAAAGGTTAAACCTTTTCTCCTGAATTTATGCCACCTATAGTATAAGCCAGGTCACCTTAACGAGAGTTATTTTATAAAATCTAACTGCTTTAATGTGTGTACTTCTGACAGTGTTCGGGTAAATGTGTTTGTCGTTCAGGCAGTGTGTCATATAATATTATAATATGTTACTTTTTTGTTTGGTGGGTTTTTTTTTTAGATCTTTAAATTTCTGCCCATAATCAGTCTTTTAAATCCAGTTTAAAACTTGCTTCTGTCTTTGATCCTTTTGTGACTTTCCAGAGGGAGTTTCTAGAGCTGTAGTTATGTCAGCTCTTCAAGTCTGATGCCTGAAGCCAAGACAATCTTAATGCTTCTCATGTTGGAACAGAGATGTGAGAATTTTACACATCAGAGCAAAATCCCATTTTATTTGTTGTCTAGCATGCCCATTTGTTTTCAAAGATTCTTGTAGCTCACTCCTTTGCTATCAGGACTATAAACTTTTATTGTAGCTCTGAATTCAGAGAAGCTTAGACATACTTGAAGAGTTTCATTTACAGTTATATAAAGACACTTAAAATCTAATTTTTTGAAAAGAGCTCTTTAGTTTGCTCTCAGATAGTGCTGCTGGTCTACAGGATAACATGGAGGAGGGCTGTCTCAATCTGACATATCAGATAAAGGTCTTCGAAAACGTTAAAAATTTTCAAAATCTTAACATTTCAACATTAGGAAAATGTTTAAAAATAGCCATACTGCTATTTTTCATGCTGCCTTCTTAAGCTATGTGTAACACAATCTCATAAACATTAATAAGCAAGTCTCAGATTGGTACAGCTGGGGAGAGATAAGAAGAAGAGTCCTATCCCTGCCCTTAAAGAATGTAAAGATTCTGTCTTAGATAAAAATAGAAACCTTTAAATAGTGTTTGGAGTTTCTTCTTTCAGACTGGACTTGCAATAGAGTGTAAGAGGATTAGGGAGCCACTTCTCACCAAAATTCAGTGTACAGTGATAACACCAATGTTTTTAACCTCTTCTGAGAAATCCAGCTTTAAGTATTTTCCTTTCACCCTTTCTCTTTTCCTTCTTTCCATTTTTTCCCTTTCCCTTTTCCTTTCCCTTTCCCATCTTTCCTTTCCTTGCTGTATTCAGAAAGTCCTAATAATATATATAATTTTCCTGCTACTACACCCTCCCACTTTTTTTAAGAGAATGTGTTTTGTGCTGTAGTGGAAGTGCTACTTTTTTGTGAGCTCTCCATGCATGTGTGGAAAGGAAGGGAGTTAGTCTGGAAGGATGTATAACTTTTTTTTTCAACAGTTGCTGCATTTCCCTTTCTTAAAGCTACTTACTTGGGCTGCTCTTTCTTACTGTGTGTTTATATTGAAAGTAAATTTCATACTAATCATTTTTTGTTTAAAGTAAAGATTCTGAAGAAATGTGAGGAAGTTTCATGTGATTTCTCTTCCCTTGCAGATTAGATAAGACACCTGAAGAGCCCAGCCCTAGAAGCTTCTGTCTTTGATTGAAGGCTGGGGTCTTTTTTTGTGTTCTCTGGCTTTCATTTCAAGCAGTAAAAGTGTCCCCGTAAGCAGACTACAACAGCAAGGATTTTCTGTGGCAAACAGAGACAACTTTATATATTTGAATAATTTTGGTTACTTAGCTGATATTATTTCCCTGTCAAAATAAAGAATTGAAATATTTTCAAGAAAAAAATCCTTCTTTTATGTGAAGGCCACAGCAGAGCTCCCATTGCCTTTAGCTGGGCTAAGATACTTCTTTTGTCATTTTTAATTTTTGACTCTTTCTGTTGTTTTCAAGCAGGAGAATATAAATGTCCTTAAAAATGTGCCACAAGACTAGGAAGTGATCTGGCAACAATTCAGTCATGGAAAGGCAATTGTTGTGTTCCAGCCCTACAGCAGAGTCTGAGAGGGCTTTTTGACACACATTTATGTACAGTGAGTGCTGACTACTGGGCTACCCTGCAGCCTGTTGTTGCTCTTTGCTGATCCTTTTGCTATGAAGTCATGGGCACATGGAGGAAAGGTCTAAATTGTGCACAGTCATGAGGTGATATCCTGGTCATGCAGCAAATATTCTTGGCAAGTAAAGATAACTGCTGTGCGTGACAGATTCTTGAGATCAGGCTCTGAAACAAGAGAAGCAATTGGCAGAAGTTATCTTTAAAATAGGGATTTTGTTGCTCTCTACCTTGCTGTGAATCCTCTTATACTCTAAAAAATCCAGCCAGTGCCTGTAGCTGTTATTTCCCAAGGGCCTCACAGTTCTAGCCCTCTGTGAGCAGGATTCAAATTAACAAAGAATGAACGCAGGTTGTGAAAAAAAAATCTAGTGTGGGTGGAAACTGTTGTTATGTGCCTTTAGGAGTTATATTGTCATTTTCCCTTAATTAGCAAAAGATTAATATTGAGAGATTTTCTGGAAGAATAAAAGATACTTTCTCCTTTAATCAATTGAATCCTCCATACAGAGATAACAGGCTTGCTGCAGAGAGCTGGGATTACAGAGCATGTGAGTTGCCAAGCTCGTGATTGCGACCTGAACTCAAACCATACAAAGGAGGCTGATTCTCCTAATATTTTTTTTCTTAAGTATTTTTATTTATTATTATTATTATGTATTTTATGGAAGTCTTTGTATGCTTCACATGCTGTTCCTTATGGCCAGAAGGAGACTAATGGATGAAGATCAGGGAGTTCAGTCAGTAGTTCCTTTGGGATAGTACAACTTGAAAAGACTAGAGGAGTTTCAGGCATGACAGTTTCTGACAGTCTCACTTGAGTTTGTCACTTCAAAAGCACTGGATGTGTTTGCAGTTTAACTTCCGATTGCAGCTAATTCAGTGCTAAATCAGTCACTAAAGCTTTCAGAGCAGCTGGGCCGCTGGAAAGGAGGAACCTGAGGAGAGAAGGACCCTGAAAGATCAGATACTGGAGGAGGGAATTCTGAGTGTCTAGTCCCTAGCAAAATTAAGATTTCACTGGGTGTACGGCAGTTTGAAATGAAGCAGACTAAAGCAGCTCCTCTTCTTGGAAACTCCTTACAGTCGATCTCAACCATGTGCTTAAGACTTACTGTTCTCACTGGCAATGAAGCATCAGGGAAGGTCAAAAAATCTGCTTGCAGAGAAGTGTTCTAATTAGTCACTTTCTGCATCCCCATGGCACTACTTTTGCAATGACATTGAGGCACAAGTCAGATCTGTCCAGCATCATCTCAAGCCATCTGCTTTCATATGGCTGGTTCTGCTTCATTTATTTTGACTCCTTTGCATTCCATCTGACTTCCAAATTTGTCTTTGGATCTGGCTATCCAAGCGCATGTCTAGCCATGTGAGTGTGCTCTGGTGATGACGCACACCTTTCCTTGGTGATGATGTAATTTTCCCATCAATCCTCCTTTTGGTGTAGAATTTAGTACTAGCAATCACTGGATGAAGCATCGGTAACATCTGTTCATCCTCATTTTTCCTAGTCTTGTCTCTTTTTCTAAGGACCATCTGTTTCAGAATATTTGTGCTCTTCTGAAATGGCCCTATTCCTTTTACTTTTTGTTTCAGACTTCTATTCCTTGTCTTTCTATCAAGCTCTGTAAATCTCGAAGTTATTCTGGTTCTCATGACTCTCTACCAGATTTGGATCTTTCCAAAATGCCTGTGGTGGAACACAGTGGTTCTGTATGCCTTATTTTTTTTCTCAGTGCCTTGCCTCTGCTTAGCCTTTGTTACTCTCTCTGCTCCCAGAAACACTGTTCTTGAGATAAGTGATCATAGTGTTTTGGTCTAACTGTGACACCTGTAAAGTCTGTATGCTGACAGAACTCCCCAGGGTAAAGTGTGAACCCTATATTCGGTGAACTACAGTGTATTTTGTTTCTTTTTCCAGTTCTCCTATTTTCAACTAAATTAATTTTATCTAGTTGCTACTAAAAGTATTAGTACCATTCCACAGGATTCATAAGATTTTTAAACAAGCAAATAAATAAATAAATATGTTCTTCAGGAATATTTTCAGAACTGCCTAAGTGGCTATTGAAATTTGCTAGACATGCTCTGCTAACATAACCTTGATTAAGCCAAGATATGATGCTTAAAAAAAAATTAATTTACCAGAAAGATTGTTTTTCCTGCTAAAAGGTGCATATAAAAGGCTTTTCATTTACCCATGATTCTTTTGATAAAGACATATATTATAGTTCCTATTTCATGTTAGGTTTTCTTATCAGGGAGTAACTAGCCTTCAAACCCAAAAAGCACATTTGTAAATCGGGAGAATTAAGGCTTACTCAGTGTAGCCTGAAATATGCTTTGTGATCTTTGGCTTGCCATGCACTACTTTAACAATTAACAATAATACTATCTTCAGCCCTCCAGTATTCAAAGGTTTGCTTCCTAAATACTTGTAGATTCTACAGTGGAAAGTCCTGCATGAAACTTGCAGTTAATGATCATACTGTAATTCTGCATCATGTTTTTTTCAGCTGTTTTTGTAGGTAATGTCCCAGTTTCATCCCAGTACAAACTTCTGTCTGGATTTCTCATGTTCATGTCATTTGTTGGAACAAATGCCATTAGCTTAGTCACACAGAGGAAGAATTCACAGTGTTCTTCAGGCGTGGTTAGAAGAGTCTTCTAACTTAATCATCTAAATGAAAGGGGTCTTTTTAAACTCTCTCTATAATTGATCAGTGGAGTGGGAGGTTCCTCCAGATAACAGCTGATAGCAGGAGCTTAACTACTGTATCTGTAGCTATACCTATACTGATAAAAAGAGGAAGGTAAAATAGATTGCACCCACATTCCTAATAACAGATTTTTTCAAGCACCAACTAGGCCCTTTTACGTAGCATTGGTCATGGTTGGATTTTCTTTTGACCACCATACAAGGTCTAGATGGTCTGAAGACATAAGAATCTCCCCTTCCTCCTCCCCACTCTCCAGTTCAAATTGCCTTAAGGACTCTGAAAGGCTGTGACTGACTCTCATACAGACACTTTTAAGGGCATGTAGCATTTGATGAATGTTTGGTGGTAACCAAAGTTATATAATAATATTTATTATGTATACTGTCCAGACAGAGTAGCCCCTAGCTAGAGTGACCCAACACTGGACTGGAATTTGAAGAGGTCTAATAGGCTTACTCCAGAACAAGGCTGTGAGCAAACTGAAATACATGAAATACAAAGGAACAGAACACTAGGATGCAGAGGTAGACACCAGCAGTGAATTTGGGCATTGTTTGTTTGTTTGCTGTGGTATTTTTTGTTATTTTTTTTTTTCCCTGGTGGAGAACAACTGAATTAAGCTGTGATCTTTCTACTGTTTCTAGCCATGCCCAAGTCATCAGCTCCCCTGGCTCTTTTCCTTTGGTTCTTCACTGGAGTACTGAACACCAGAATTCAGCTCTGAGGTACAGTGTTCCCCTGTTCTGGGTGAAATGATTAATGTGGAAAAATTACAAATAGCAAGACAGATGGAAACATTACAGGATGCTTTTTATGTGGTTAAATTAAGGTTTTGTTTCCTGACTGCCAGCTCTTCTCTGTCTGGACTCTTGGCTCTGCCTCAGCTCTCTTCCCATCTGGCCATGTCCTGATTTCCCTCTGGAGCTGACAAATTTCAGCCTAAGACTAATCTGAGACTTGAATAATAGTCTTGAATCACACTCCACAATGAAGGCTTTATACCAAGTGGCATGGAAGAAGTAACATCTACGGGAATGGGTTACTTAGGGAAGTTGTGAATGTTCCATCGCTGGTGGTGTTCAAGGGCAGGTTGGACATAGCCTTGGGTGGCATGGTTTAGTGGGAGGTGTCCCTGCCCATGTTAGGGGGGTTGGAACTAGATGATCTTAAAGTCCTTTCCAACCCTAACTATTTTATGATTCTATGATTCTATAGCAGTTATAATGACCAATCCTAAATGCCTGTTTTCTATTTACTCTTGAGTGTTACAGCCATCTTGGAAAGCACTCCATTGTGCTAGGCAGGGAATGAGAATGGTTTCTGCCATGAAGAAGTTACAAAGTACAAGATGGGAGAGAAGAAGTTACTATTGCAAGCAGACTGTGAAAATACATGCTGAAAATTAAGATGTACATTTTGAATGTATTTATTTCTTCTCTTCCTTTTTCGGCAAAGTACAAGACTGACAATGGAAGGGTAAACCAGCTCCAGCTTTGGGTCATTACAGTGTTTCTGAGTTCCATTAGGTAGCTGTGTTATTTGTATTCTTAAAAAACTGGTTTGAACCTTAGCAGGAAGTTTGTGGTCCTTCACAGTGTAATTTTGCATTTGGTAACTAGAGAACGAAAAAAATGTGCATGGAAAAGCAAATCAATCCAAAGCTTGTGATGCCACCATGTTGTTTCCCACTTCTGTGAGGGAAAGTCTCTGGAGGAGGAGCAGAGGTTGGCAGTTTGCAGAATACCACCCTCCGCAATTTGTTTTTTACAATTTTGGCTGATGCACAGGTGATATACATCACTGACAGAGTGCAAATACTAGAGCTTATTTGTTTGGAAGGCCTTTTATACTCCAGCAGCTCTGCATCTAGATGGCTGCAAGGTATCTTTAATTGTAAATTGTCTCCATTTCTCTAAGGAACCTTTTGAAAGAAGAAAGTATTCTTACAGTGGGAGTGATATGAGGTGGTAATAATGACAACGCTTTTTCTTCATAGGGCACCCCAAGGCAGTTTCAGAGATACAGTGACTTCAGGACACACCAAGAAGTCTGCTGTCTCCTCTGTATGACCTTGCCTTGGAAACCTCACGTTTGGTATGATACTGTTGTGGTTTAAGACGTAAATCAGCCACGCAGTTTTCTCTCTCACTCACTTCCCCCTTTTTCTTCCCCTCA
>JASSUY010021633.1:0-21899 GCA_032466535.1 Forpus xanthops | reverse complement strand
CTGCTCTGAATCTCATCTCCGCCCAACCTGTAGCTGTGCCTGGGATTGCTCTGACCCAGGTGGAGGACCTTGCACTTTTCATGGTTAAACTTCATCAGGTTGGCATCAGCCCACCTCACAAGTGTGTCAAGGTCCCTTGTGCTGAACTTTAGGGTATGCTGCACAGACCAGCTGTACTCATTCCTGCTCTTTGGACACTTGTCAAGGTGAGTAGCTCCTGAGAGGATCCATTAGCAATGGAGCATGGGGAAATTGCAGTGTCCTGGCTGCTCAATCCTGGACTGCCAGAACCACTAATGGAGCCTCAAGACCTTTTCAAGCCTGGCCTAGAGGTCAGCACTACTGCTGACTGAGCCACTGCCTCATAGACGTAATGCAGGAAGGAATGTGGCAGTTCCCATGAGTAGGGTTCAGTATCCCAACAGGCTGCAGAAGTGAGCTCAGCCCACTGTCATAGAGACAGTGCTCTAGGATGGCATCTTCTCAGCTGAAAAGAGACTAAGCCTTCTCTGCTGGCCAGGAAGGACAAGGTGACCCAAACAGAGTCAGAGAACACCCTGTTTTCCAACAAGATGTACTAGAAAAAAAAAAGATTGATGGTGGTTGGTGACTCCACCCTAAGGGGAACAGAGTGCCCCATATGTCTACCTGACCTGACACACAGAGCAGTCTGCTGCCTGCCTGGGGTTAGGGTGAGGGACATCCCCAGAAAACTCACTCCTCTGGTACAGTCCTGTGAATACTGTCCTTTATGAGCAGGTGGGCAATGAGGAAATATCTTCAAGAAGCCTAAAGGGACTCAAGAAGGACTTCAGGGCATTGGGGCTACAGATTCAGGGTTTGGGAGCCTTAGTAGCATTCTCATCCCTCCTGCCAGCAACAGAAAATGACAGTGGTTATACTGCAAAAATCTCACTGGCTCTGTGACTTGTGTCAGTGCCAGAATTTTGGAGTTTTTAACCATGGGACAGTTTATATGACACCAGGGCTGCTGGTGATGGGGTATGTCTGTCTCAAAGTGAGGAAAGTATTCTAGCCCAGGAGCTAGCAAGGCTTATAGAAAGGGTTTTAAACTAAGTTGGAAGGGAGAAAGGGATAATTCCAGGCTCACTGAAAATTTGCCATGGGGTAGCAAGTTGCTCTTGGAGTCCAGACCTACAGGGCAGCTAAAATACATTTATGCCAATGCCTACAGCATAGGCAACAAGCACGAAGAGCTGGAAGCCATTGTGCAGAAGGGAAATCATGACATAATTGCCTTCCATGGTGCTGGTGATACACATGTTGTTACCTGTTTTTTAATTTTTTTGTTGTCTGGAAAACTTAATTACCTTAAATACAGAAAGACCCTAATTAGTTTACTTTTTTTTCCTCAAGATAGTATACAGAGTATGAGAAACAACAACTGACAGTCATGACACAGATTTCTGATATTAAATTTTTTAATCTTGAGGAATCTGGTCTTCAGTTTGTTTGAAATTTTACAATATTATCTTTGGTACCTTTGATCATCTCCAAGAGTGCATAAAGGCAGTGCTTTGCTCCAAATCAGAGAACAAAACAAGCAGTAACATTTGCTTCTGCAACAGGTAATTCCTACCTGAGGAAGAGAGGAAAAAGCTTCCTTCGACTTGCAACTCAGCCTCAGATAGACTGGGGACTATGCCTGCCTCATATAATTACATGCAAGCTGACAGTAATTACTTGTGTATCTTGTAACTGGAAAAGGAACTAGATTAGAAAATGTTATTTTTAGATTTTCTCATCTCTTTTCCCTCTTCCTCATTTATGTGAGAAATTTTGCTTGCTGGACAAAACCACTGTAGGTAAGGTAAATTGTGGCAGATTGAAAATTTAGTAGTTATCATAAAAGAGGAAAGGATTGTGATGATAAAGTGAGAAGAAATCTCTAAAATTTATCTTTTCCATACAATCTTGATGTTATAAAATTTTAAGGGGGGGTGGGGAGGGGCACGCGAGGGAAACAATGAAGGCAGCAATCTGAGTAATATTACATGCCTGAGCTGAAAAAAATTAAATCTTTCAATCATTTAAGAGAAACAGTTATAATAAAACTTTCTGGAACATTTTTTAAGTTAATTAAAGGACAGGGGTGATTTCAGGTGTAACCAGTAGAAGAATAGATCATGGAAAATGGATGATATCATGTTTGAAAAAAAACATGAGATGCACTGAACAGCAATGTGTAGGACATGATGTATCTTGAGTGGCCCAAGCAATTTGGTTTTTTGGTTTGTTTTTTTTTTTTTGAATTTTTAAATCTGTTCAAATACCAAGAATTTTTCTGGGAGGAGGAGAGTTGGTGAATTTGTATCTTTAGCATAGGCTTTTAGTTTATCAGTCTTCTAACCTGGATGTTATTGGCATGATAAACGGTTAGATTAGCAAAGTGTGCATGAATGAGCAACTGACAAAATGTTACAGTAATTAGTTGCTTTGTAATATGTATGGAATTTTTCATTTGAATTTTATTGGCCTTTATTATGGACATTGAATGTGTGCTCAGTGAGGAAATAAACGTTATGAGAAATAAATGTTATGAGTTTATGTGCAGGCATAGTCTAAAGTACCTATTATAGAAATCCATAGCTACAAACGAAGAATTATAGGAAAACATTAACAAAACCCAGTGTTCTGTAATGGTGTGGTAGCTCACACATAAATTGAGCTTAATGGTGTCACACTGTCCTGGTGTTCTGCCATCTCCATGACACATGTATTGGAAATTCTTCTTTTCAGTCTTCTTCTTCTGTAAAAGAAAATCTTGTTCTTAAAATTTTCATGGCTAGGTCACTTTTATAAATCTTTAATCATCCTATTACTGTGCTTTGTCTTCTCTCTGGTTTGTTTTAATGCTTCCTGTAGTGTGCTAGTCAAAATGAGGTTCCCTGTGCTTATTGTTATAGTAGCATGATAGGTCTCAATAATAAATCTCTATGTTACATGATATTGTTGTTAAAAGTAGCCAAAAGTTACATTTTCCTTTCTATAAAAGCATCACCAAATTGTGATTGTTTTTATAATCTTCTATTTCAATGCTAATAACTGACAAATACTTATTTTATATTTGCATGTGTGATGTTTCCAAGCTAAGAGTTATTATGTACTTTGCCTTTATTGCATTTCACAGTTTTTATTTCAGACTGCTTCTCTGATTTATGAAGAACATTCTGTCTTCTTAAGTGTTTGGGAAACCTCATGGGTTTGTATCATCTGTGTAGCCTATACTTGTATTCTCGAAGTCATCATCTCATCTTCCATGAAAATATCAAATAATGCTTGATCAAGTACAGATTTCTTTGATCCATGGCATTTATAGAGGAATTTGACAGCACAATATTAGTAAAAGGTCTTTGTGCACATTTGAAGTTTCCTTTTGTCTTGTTTTGTTTAACTGTGACCAAATAAAGCATAACATTATTTTAAATAAAGTATAGATTTACCTTTCCTGTATAATTGCTCTGGAGATAGCCTCATTTGGTAAGGCAAAATGTTCTTTTTACATAAAACAGGAAATGTCTTAGCTGTATATTAATCTGGTGTCTGAGAATGATTCCCTTAGTAATAATAGATTATGCACTAGTAAAAAGAAAGCATTTCCGCTGTACTTTAAGAGTTAGATATTCCATACAATGTACTAAAAATATTTATCTGAATTTGTTATTCCAGAACTCATCATCATGGTACAGTTTATAGATTTGCACTGAGAAAAGAGATTAACTGGTAATGGAATAAAACATTCAGAACATGATAGGTAGAAAGCTACCTTATTATAATATTAAGTTAATCATAATCAATACCTTTCAAAATACTATAAAAGTGCCCCTACTTTCAATCTATATATCCTAAAAAATTAACATCTAGAATAAATTACTTTTTTATTTTTATAATTGTGGGGCACCTTCTTCTTGGCATTACTGTTAAGGTCGCATGTAATAAAAATATGTCTTTAAAGTACAAAATGAGTTTGATAAGGAATGCAGAAGCCAGAAGGTAATGGTTCCAGATAAGGCCATGTTTCAAATATATTTGACATGCCAGCAAATTGTCAGGATAGTTCAGAAATTGTAAGTGCTGGGGCAGTATTTCATACTACAAATTCATGGTCTTTTTGCTTGTGGAAATAGAATTAATGACAATCCTATAGATCAGATAAACACTGTTAAATTTCACAAAGAGGCTAATGGTTTCTTCATTTATGAAAATAGGTTGCTTTAAAATGCACAGCCTGAACCTCCTTTTACATCCACAGATTCTCAGTTTCCATTCTCTTTCACACTTCTGGCATGTTTTCAATGAAAGACATCAGGGCTACATCAATTAAAGAGTAATTTTAATATATATGCACACAATAGAGAGACAAAAAGATAGAAGACTCAACTGTGAACCGAATGGAGTCTTTTCATCAATACAATATAATATATTACATTATTCTTTACAGGATAAAATTCACCTTGCACTGAAAGCCAAAGTAATCATTGTGTGACAGAAAATGTATGAATGGGATGAAAAGATAAGCATCAGACACTCCACAAAGTAAGCTAGGGTAGGGGACTGTAGTGGAAACTTCCCTGTGATGGCTATAGCAACTAATGCAACATAGGAATTAGGGCATAATGTATACTATGGCATTTAGAGTGCTTGTTGCACTTTCCTAGGTTTTATTGTTTGGTTTTTAGGCAGGTCTGCTCTGACCACCTAGGCTGCTTTTCTTCCTGACTTAGGCTTCATATCACAATATATCCTTCCTGCCCTGGGCTCCCCACTACTTTTTTGTGCCATGATTACAATGCCATATTACAAGGAGCTTCTTTTTTTTTTTTTTTTTTTAAGTTACGTTTCTCTATCCGGTTATAAAAATAGAGTTTTAGTTTAGACTGGATTTTGAGACTTCTGAAACAGTTCCTAAGCACCTGGGACCCTCTTCTTTTTCAACTGAAACTTATTTTGATACATATATTGTCTATATACTTTGTATGAGAAAATGGCATAGGCAAACATGACAATTTACAAGCCAGGATTTGCTTCGAAGCTATGAAAAGGAAGTAAAATTTGGTATTGTTATGCATAAAACATGGTATTGTTACATAGATGGAAATATCACAGCTGTTCAACCAAACGCAGAGTCATTTTATTTTACCTAATAATTCCCATTAATGAATGTAAGATGTGAATAATCATGGTCCATTAGGATAAATCAGACCCATGACAACTGCAGAAAAGAAACATAATCACCAAACTAATAATGTACACAACAGATGTTTGTGAAGATTTAGTCTTCTGCCACATATTGAAAGTTCATCCACTCTCCATTCCTTCACTCGTTTTATAATTCTTCATTTTCTTTATTCTTCCTTAAAGATACAACTGATAAAAAATCAATAGTACACAGCTACAAGACATCATCTAGGCACTGAAGTTCCATATTTTCTTGAAAAATGCTGTTGATTCTTATAGCACTTAATATATAACTGATACTAAGTATGTGTCAAGCTTAATTACATATAAAAGTAAAACACAGTGGATTTATGATAATCTTACAGAAAACTTTTTGGGAATATTTGTAGTTAGGCTACCTAAAGACATGTGGGATAAAAACCAGGATTTTGACCTGTGTGAATTACATTATACATTTTAAAAGACAAAGATTGGCCAGTAAGTGTATGTTGTAACTGTATGTCCCTCTGTTGGAGGGATGGTATGGCCCAGCAAAAGAAATACAGGAGGCTCCTTGGTTGTGTGGAAGACAACTTCCTTTTGCAAGTAATGGAGGAGCCGACAAGGAGATGTGCCATGCTTGGCCTTGCACTCACCAGGATGGAGCTGCTGGTGGGGAATGTAACACTCCAAGGCAGCCTTGGCTTCAGCAATTATGACACGGTGGAGTTCAAAATCCTCAGGGCAGTGTGCAGGGCACACAACAAGCTCACTGCACAGGATTTCAAGAGAGCAGTCTTTTTCCTCTTCAAAAACCTGCTCAGTCAGGTTCCATGGGATAAAGCCCTTGAGAAAAGGGGGGCCCAAGAATGCCGGCTGATATTCAAGGATCATCTGCTACAAGCTCAGGAGTGTTGTGCCCCAACAAGAAGGAAATAAGGCAAGAAGGCCAGGAGGATGCTTATCCTTGAATGGATAAGGAACTGATGAGAAAACCTAGAAGAAAAAAAAGAAGCTTACAAAAGGTGGAAGTGAGGACAGGTGGTCTGGGAAGAATGCAGTGACATTGTCCAGGAAACTGGGGATCAGATCAGGAAAGCTAAGACCCAGTTAGAACTGAGTCTGACCAGGGATGTCAAGGAAAGTCTTCTATAGGTATGTCACAAACAGAAGGCAGACTAGTGATAATGTGAGCCTTCTCTGGAAGGAAGAGGGAGAACTGGCTGCCCTGAATTTGAAGAAGGCTGAGGTTCTCAGTGATATCTTTGCCTCAGTCTTCACTGGAAAATGCTCTGACCACACTAACCAAGTATTGGAAGGCAGATGAAGAGACTGTGAGAATGAAGACCCTGGGCCCACTGCAGGAGAGGATCTGGTTCGAGACCATCTTAGGAACCTGAACGTATACAAGTCCATGGGACCTGATGAAATCCATCCGTGAGTCCTGAAGGAGCTGGCAAATGAAGTTACTATGTCACTGTCCATCATATTTGAAAAATCATGGCAGTCAGGTCAAGTTCCCAATGACTGGAAAAAGGGAAATATAACCCCCATTTTCAAGAAGGAGAAAATGGATGACCCGGAATTACTGACCAGTCAGTCCCACCTCTGTGTCTGGCAAAATCTTGGAACACATTGTCCTGGAAGGCATATTAAGGCACATGAAAAGCAACAAGGTGCTTGGTGAAAGCCAGCATGGCTTCACTAAGGGGAAATCCTGCCTGACCAAACTGGTGGCTTTCTATGATGAGGCTACGGAACAGGTGGACAGGATTTGACATCATCTACCTGGACTTGTGCAAAGTGTTCAACACTGTCGTACACAACATCCTTACCCCTAAACTGAAGAGACATCAATTTGCTGGATGTGCCACCCAGCAGTGTTCAAGGTCAAGGTGGACATAGCCTTGGGTGACATGGTCTAATGTAAGGTGACCCTGCCCGTGGCAGGGGGATTAGAGCTAGATGATCTTAGGGTCCTTTCCAAACCTTACTATTTTGTGATTCTATGATTTTATGTTCCATCCCTGCATGCTTACTTCATTTCTTGTTCTGGTACAAATAAGGGACATTAAAAAAATCATAGTAATGGCCTTCCTAAGGAAAACTGATATTGAATAAACAGATAATTTACTCTGGACTGGTTGTTGAAAAATGAGTGATTTACCTGAGACAACAATTACTAGAAATTTTTCAAACCTGCAGTAACAATGGTAGCATTCCACTTGGGCTATGATCAAGGGAAGGAGTCTTCTAAGGCTGTCAGGGGGCAACTAATTATACCTTCTCTCTCTTCTCACCTTAGCCGGGGAACAGGATTTCCTGATATGATCAGTGCCTCCCTGCTTAGCCATCCATGCAAGAGTTCCTGGTGAAGTCAAGGGACTCTTCGCTGCAGTAGTTACACAAAGGCCAAGGCTTGATGGGAATTCCTGAGATTGTGAGGTCATGGAGCAGACAAGGAGATGAGGGAGTGGGAAAGTTATGCACCACCAAATTGGTTTTCAATTCTTGCTCTCAAAAGAACACAAACTGAATTGAATCTAACATGTCTGTTTCTCACCTGAAGGTATCCTGAGAAACATACTCGATTCAATGGATGACATTGGTATCCCTCTACCAGTTATTATGCTGAGAAACATTGCTGCAGGAGTGCTGTTTATAACTTTGAGGTAGCAAGGCAGGACTTCAATAATTTCTATGCCTACATACCCCCAAAATCATTCTATAGTGGAAGGACGTGAGTCTATGGAAGTTATTTCCTGCAAAATCTACTGCACTTCAAAAGGCATTTGATGTGAAACTGATGCAAAAAGCTGTAGTGTTATTCACTACTTATGTGCATCCATATTTGCTTCAGTTGTTAGCACTTTGAAATTATAGACCATGATCCTTTGTCCTTTAATGTGCCTCATTGTCTTGATAAGCATAAAATCTGTTGTTTAGCATTGTTTTCTTGTTTGTTTGCTAGCTTGCTTGCTTGCTTGTTTGTTGTATACAGAACTGGGAGGAGGTATAGGATATGCTCTTTCTACAAAATACTTCCAAACATATACAATAGAATTTAATATCAGTGATCTACCTTATAAAATAGTAATGGAATTACATTTGATCTAATGAACTAAGGAGAGGCATCGAATTTGAACTTAATCATTCAGGACAGTAGTTAATATTAAGAAGTGTAGTTCAGAGGTTTAGGAAAAAATCCATCTGGGAATTCAACACGGGAAATGTTCTTTTCCGATAACCCTCAATGGTCTTTTTTCATTACCTTTGTACAGACAGCCATAAAACATCCCAGAGGTATTAGACAGTCTAATTTGGAGGTATAAATACTGCCACCATGTGACTAATATTCTTCACCTCCTCATTATGTCTGACCCAGCACACTTCAGAAAGTCACAGTGCATGCAAATAGCATGACAATAACAGTACTTTCTTACAGTATTGCACTTATATTGATTAATCATGATGTAACTTACTGGTAATAAATTACCAGGAAATGCAGCAAAAAGACATTACTCAGCTATTAGAGAGAATCTGAATTGTCTGAATCAGCAAACAAGATTGATTACTATTGTTTTTATTACACAAAAAAAATACTTGCTTTCGGTTGGACTATATCAAAATGCATTGGTATTTGCTTATATTTATTTGTATTGACATTCACTAGGATTTTATCCTTTCTTTTAACGAAAGATCAACACCAGATGCAAAGTGAAAGAAAAAAATGTTAGATACAATGCTTGTAATTTTTTCACTAATTCTATATAACTGCAAAATATTTTTTGGTTCCCATGATGTGTGTATTTTCTGCATTATTCGGGGAGAAACCCCAGGGATTACAGGAATAAACAGGAGCAAAACAACTAAGCAGTCCAGCATTACATACAGCAGATCCAACAATATAATACACAGAAAAATAAAATTTCAATAATTAATATTTAATTGAATAATCATAACAATAAATTATTTTATGCCATTGCTGAATAGTGTGCATCATACACGTTATGTGTATCATGCAGTTTCTCTTGATGTTATACTTATTACTCAAGAGCACATTCCAACATATTCTATAGCTTTCAGCTGACACTCAAGAAAAGGAAGAAATAACAGAAACAAAGAATTGCATGTGTGTCAGAAATTTCGATGTGGATACTAATTTAATGATGTTAGGAAAACTTGGTGCAATTTCTTTTTTCTCTTTCAAAACATCAATTGCTGCAGAACAGAAATATTAAAAAAGCTCAATAAGTAATGAAAATACTAATTAAGAATAGGGACAGATGATCTTAAGGTCCTTCCCAACCCTAACTGTTCTACAATTCTATGATTCTATGGCATGAGTTATTTAGTGCACATTTTTGGACAGTAAATTAGCATCAACCATAGTCAGGATTGTTGAGGTTTTTTAAATCAGAGGATTCTTTCTAGAGGAGAGAATCAGAGAATGTGCTCTCATTTAAAGAATGAGTTCCGTGAGTGTTTCTTTACAGTGCAGGCAAGAAACTTCCTGTTCTGCTCTTTAAGGCTGAGAAGGCGCCAGAGTTTTTGAAGCCAAAAAAATCCCACTTTACAGTAGTCATAAATAGACTTAGTGTATGGCAGGCCCTGATCTTCTCCCTGAAAATCGCTTGATAAGGTAAAAATATTTTGCTCTTCCTGAGTATCATGGTTTAAACCCAGAAAACATCTGAGCATCACTCAGCTGCTCTCTTACCCCCACATCCCCTCTCCTAGGCAGAATCGGAAGGAGAATTGAAAGAATCTAAAGACAAGAACAGTTTGATAACTAAATCAAAGTAAAATATACTACTACCACCACTAACAGTAATAATGATAAGAGAAATAACATGGTGAGAGAATATAAAAATAAAGGGGAAAAAAAAAAAAAAACAACATAACCATAAGCAGCAGTGATGCATAATACAATTTCTTCCCATCTGCTGACCCAATACCCAACCCAACCCAAGCAGCCATTGATCCCTTCTGGGTAACTCCTCTCAGTTTATATACTGAGTGTGATGTACTGTGGTATGTAACACCCCTTAGGCTAGTTTGAGTCAGGTGTCTTTTCTCTGCTTCCTCACAATTTCTAGTGCACCTCCTCACTGGCAGAGCATGACAGGCTGAAAAGTCCTTGATCAGGAAAAGTCGTTGCTAAGTTAGCAGGAAACTAAAACATCAGTGTGTTATCAGCATTATTCTCAGACTAAAGCCAAAACACAGCACTGCACCAGCTACTAGGAAGAAAAATAACTGTTACAGAAAAAATCAGGACACTGAGACGATCGCTCTAAATATTTTATTATTTTAACTACAACTTACATGCAGTTGAAAGTAATCATTGTTCCGTGGTATGATATGTACATCATCATTCCAGTGGTATATGTAATTTTTGTTCCAAAATTGAGAATTTAAAGTACATTTAGATATGAGGGAATTCAGATAGAAGAAACTTTAGCACTGTAACTACAAACGAAAGTGTGCTTAAATTTTCTCAAATTCCCTAGCAGATTGTATTACTTTTAAGATTGTATTCCTTTTAAGAAGAATGATACTTGATGGGGGTTGATTGTACTGTCTTGTGACAAGTTTGATACTTACATAAATAGTTTTTCTACAGTTCAAAAAATTTCACACTAAAATCCAGCTATTTCAGTAGTTGTAACAAGTTTCTTTTATCCTTAAACCCATAAATTTCAACAAATCAATAGATCTGAGGACAATACAGATATAGTTTTGCTGATATGAAGAATTTCCAGGTTTGAGGCATGGACTTGAAGAGTACATGGTGGATAAAGTATTGAGTGGATGGCTGTACTTAGACAATTGCAGTCAACAGCTCAAAGCCCAAGTAGAATTCAGTGATGAGTCATGCTCCTCTAGGATCAGTATTGGGACTGGAGCTATTCAGCATCTTTGCTGGCAACATGGACAGTGGAGCTGATTGCACCTTCAGCAAGTTTGCTGAAGACACAGTGTGTGGTGTGGTTGACATGGTGGAGGGAAAGGATGCCATCCAGAGTGACCTTGACAGGGTTGACCTCTGCTAGGAGTACAGGATGAGAGTGCTGGGTTTGTTCAGCCTGGAGAAGAGAAGGCTCAGAGGAGACCTTAGAGCAACCTTCTAATACCTGCCTACAGTAAATGTGGACACCCTAGGCGGCTTACAAGAAATATGGACAGAGACTTTTTAAAAGGGCATGAAGTGATAAGACAAAGAGTAACAGCTTTTAAATAAAAGAGGGAGGGGTCATCGTTCCATCCCAACACACCCAGTCACTTGCCAGCACCTATAGTAAATGTTCAGAGCAATGCAGAGATATTCCAGCTGCCCCAGCCAATGAGCCAGCTTCAATTGGAGCTCAGCTCAGATGCCTCTATACAAATGCCCATAGCATGGGGAACAAACAAGAAGAATTAGAGAAGTGTGCATGTCTATGGGGGTATGATATCATAGGCATCACAGAAACATGGTGGGATGGCTCCTACAACTGCTGTGTTGGAATGGAAGGTTACAGCCTCTTTAGGAAAGACAGGACCAGTAGGTGGGGAGGTGGAGTTGCTATTTATGTTAGAGATAGGCTGGAGAGTATGGATGAGAAAATGAACATGTGCCAGCAGTGTGCTTGCAGCCCAGAAAACCAACCATATCCTGGGCTGCATCAAAAGGAGCATGGCCAGCAGATCGAGGGAGGTGATCCTGCCCCTCTACTCTGCTCTCATGACACCTCACTTGGAGTATTGTGTGTAGTTCTGGTGTCCTCAGAATAAAAAAGACATAGAACTGTTGAAACAAGTCCAAAGGAGGGCCACAAGGATGATGAGAGGACTGGAGCACCTCCCATATGAAGATAGGATGAGAAAGTTGGAGTGATTCAACCTGGAGAAGAGAAGGCTGCATGGAGACCTCAGAGCAGACTTCCAATATCTGAAGGGGTCTTATAGGGATGCTCTTCATGAGGGACTGTAGTAAAAGGACAAGGAGTAATGGGTTCAAACTTAAACGGGGGAAGTTTAGATTGGATATGAGGAAGAAATTCTTTCTTGTAAAGGTGGTGAGGCACTGGAATGGGTTGTCCAGAGAAGTTGTGAATGCTCCATCACTGGCAGTGTTCAAGACCAGGTTGGACATAGCCTTGGGTGGCATGGTTTAGTGTGAGGTGTCCCTGCCCCTGGCAGTGTGGTGTTGGAACTAGATGATCTTAAGGTCCTTTCCAACCCTAACTATTCTATGATTCTATGATTTAGGTTAGATAAAAGGAAGAAGCTCTTTACTGTGAGGTTAGTGAGATAATGGCCCAGGTTGCTACAGGATGTTGTGGATGCTGCATCCCTGGAAGTGTTCAAGACCTGGCTGGGTGTGCCTTTGAGCAACCTGGTCTTGTGGAATATGTCTGTGCATATGGCGTGGGGGTTGGAACTAGATAAAATTATGGAAAAACACTCACAGTAAAGAACTTCCTCCTTATAGCCAGCCTAACATTTCCTTGTTTAAGTTTGACCCCATTGCTCCTTGTCCTCTTACTACACTTGCTGATGAAGAGTCCCTCCCCAGCATCCCTATAGGCCCCCTTGAGATACTGGAAGGCTGCTAGGAGGTCTCCACGCAGCCTTCTCTCCTCCAGGCTCAACAGTCCCAACTTTCTCAACCTGTCTTCATATGGGAGGTGCTCCAGTCCCCTGATCATCCTCATGGCCCACCTCTGGACTTGCTCCAAAAGTTCCATGTCTTTTTTTATGTTGAGGACACCAGAACTGCACACAATACTCCAAGTGAAGTCTCACAGTAGCACAGTAGAGGTGCAGGATCACTTCCTTTGACCTGCTGGTCATACTTCTTTTGATGCCTCCAAGGTTATAATTGGTTTCTGGGCTGCAAATGCATGCTGAAGTGGGATCATGTTCAGTTTCTCTTTAGCCAATACCTCCAAGTCCTTCTCCACAGGACTCCTCTGGATCACTACTCCGCCCAGCCTGTAGCTGTACCAGGGATTGCCCAAAGAAACCAAATCACTCTATGATTTTATCATTTGGGGAAGAATTTAATTCTTAGAATTGAAAACAAATGCAGTTTTCCATAGTCTTTATATGAATGCTTGCTCTGAATTTCTGGACTTAAATTGTAGTTACCTATAGGTATATCAGATCCTACTTCATGGGAAGATAAATTCTGAATTCCTCTATGCTCTTCATTACTCTTGCATTCATAAAATTCAAGTTTAGCACAAACAGATATCCCAAATTATGGATAATTTTTTTTTTTTTTTTAAGCAATGAAAAATTATAGAGAACTTTTAGGAATTCTGTATGGCAGCCGCACATTTTTGGAGTACTGATTCTTTATTGGTAGTTAATCCAAATCCATCAAGTAACTTACTCATTTGTAATGTTACCTCAGTAGTATTAGATATCTGAATGCAGAATTGACTCATATCTTTCATGTGCCAGCTGACCTCAGAAACACCTAAACACTGCAGTGGCTCTAGCTTCTGATATTGAAGGTTCTTAAGACTCTGAAATTCTCCACACACACACACAAACACACACATACCCTCCCCGTACATACTTTCTGTTATTTAGGATCAAATTTGTCCTGAAAATCATAAGAAGATACAGAAAAGACTTTTTTGTGCCTGTCCTCTACTGACAGTTTCTCATCTGATAAAAGTGCTCTGAGAATATCACAGCACAGGGCTTCTAAATGTATTATGATTTCTGTTTCCATGCAGTATTTACGCTTCAGAATATTTCTGTAGAGTCTAAAAGATGTAATTTCAGCCTCTGCATCTGAAAGGGCTCAAACTAATATGTCCAGTTTTTCAATATATCCAACTGTAGAACCTAAAATGAAATGAATTCAAGAGCAAGCATGTCTCAATTTGTATCTTAGCATATTACTTTGGGAGATGCAGGTTCAGTCTTTTCACAAAGCACACAGGATTCAAGTGTTGAAGAGGAAGAAGAATTTAAGCAGTGCTCTGTCCTTTTCAATTTTTATTTATTTTTTTAGTGCTTCCTTGTTCATCTTATTACAATTTTAAGCACCTAATTTCTACAGATGTGGTCAGTCTGGGTAAGTGTCTAGTCTGGATGTTGATTAGCCAGTTTGGCACACTGACATTATGAAAAAAACGATCCTAAACACAGGGACTTTTGACATCAATCTTTGGAGAACAAACCAAAAGGTGATGTTAAAGACCAGTGTTTGTTTTGAAGTGTGATTTGCTTCCATGGTGTTTTCTAAATTTCATAATCATCAACATTCATGAGGCTCCTTACTATAATCTGAGAATATTTTAAATAACTTATAACACAGGGACTACAGTGTAATAAATTCTAAAATAAAATTCAATGTTATTATGCTAAGCTGAACACAACAAACTTTCCTGTTACAAATAATGAGAGAGAACGAGAGAGAGCATGAGAGGAAACCAGGCTGAATATGCAAAAGCAAAGAAAAATATACATCCCAAGTACAAATTATTTGTGAGCTTGAAACTTGACTAAATTCAGTCAATTTTGATAGGGGTGGGAAGCATTTTTCCCCAAATGCAACAGCTAGATGGAAAAAAATATTACTATCATTTGAGTAGGCATTATTGAGCTTTTCTTATCCTGAGTTAGTTTTATCAAATATAGTATTGAAATGTAATATTAATCTAGAGCTTAACTGAAAGACTTTTTAAATGTAGCTTAGTGGATATTCTCCTAAAATAGGCAGCACAGACTCCTTTCTGATTGATATGGACATTGATGATAACTACACATAATTTATACAGTTGTCTTTTTCCTCCATATCAGCTTCTTAAATTTGATGGTGCTTTCTAATTTTCTCAGAAAACCTTTAATATCCAAGACCCAGATATTTCATACACATCTGTCCTATTAACTTATGTCCTATAAACAGCTATTAAATGTTCAAACATTCACATAAAAGAAACTACACAGTTGATTCAGATTTGTATCAGTAACTAAGTTTGTATTTTATAGAAGATTTTACATGCTTCTACCTCTGTCTTTGATTTTCTTATATTCACTACAAATTTCACTGTACTAATTAGCAGGAAAAGGAAGGGGGGAGAGAAGGGACAGAAAAGTACTTATTATTGCCTTGTATAATATCACAAAAATGGATGCTGAATTAGTAAGATATGTACAAAAATATTTTTTATAAACTGATATATCTGAGCTGTCTGACAGGCCCTATTCATATAGTATTTATGTGACACTTACATGGTTGCTACCATTTGCATGTTTGAACAAAATCCCATTTTGTACTGACAGCTTTCTCTTCTAAAGATAACAGAAGATGGCAATGTGCTCTCCTAGACATACAGCATTCTAAGCCTAATTACCTTCTGCCTGGTCTCATATTGCACAAAAAGAATGACACAGTTATTCTGAGACCTGATTTGCTATTCCTTTTGTTTTATTTGTACCTAGACTTTGGCCCATGAAACAAGCCTAACTTCCAGTATCCTATGCCAGCTTCAGAAATTTTGTATCCTTTTTCTCTCTGCATAACCATTCCAGAGCCTACCAAATATTCTCATGGAAATCAGAATTATGTGTTTTACCCCACTCCAGGTGAGAAGGGAATTTAATTTATTTCTTACTTTTTGATTATCTGTACCTCATAAACTTCTGTGAATTATAAGACCCTCCTTCCTTCGGTAGCTTTGGAAGGATTTTGTAGTGGGTCCATATCCTGTGGGTATGCACTGGCTGCCTTTGCAGTAAAACTTTTCATTCTACAATTATGAAAGTGAGATAATGAGCTAAACAGAGTAAAACTGTTCTGGGCCTGTACAGGAGAAGAGCTATAAAAGCCAACAGATATTTGCAATGAAAGACTGAAGTTCTTAATGTGTCTATGCAGCAACTAAGAGGATGATAGGGAAGACTGAATCATTCAGATTCAGGATTCTCAGGTTCCACTATAGGTATGTAAAATTCTCTGTTGCCTAATTCTTTCAGTGAAATGCCTTCCTGCAGAGAAGTTTCCTTCTGTGCAGGGCAACATGAGCTTTTATTTTTAATGAAGATAACTTCTGGCTCTATGTAATATTATGTTCCATTTCTGAATGGTAAGTTAGCTTCTGAAAAATTCTTCGTATCTGTTTTGGGGATTAAATATTAATTTTGTGTCTGCTGAAACTGAGGCTTAACTCGTTCATCCTCATATTTTTTCATAATTAAGGTATCTGCATGTGCAGCATATATTACAATTCCTGTAGGGAACTTATACACTTCTAAGCTTGGATCTGAGGCCAGAGGCTTTTCATACTGATAAATTATATTAGGCATTTATGTATAACCATTATATATAAATACATATATCAAGTCCTAAGTACTAAATAATATTTGAATGACCTTTTATCCTACTCAAAACAATTGTGTACAGCTCCTGCCATTGCAAAGAATGGATTTAGACTAAGTCTCTGCTTTAAGGAGGAATGTAGTTCAAGATGAGCAGCTGTTATTTTACTTCTAACATGAATTAAGTTTTCCCTATATAATGTATGATATATATTTTTGTCTTACAATCTTAAATATAATTTCCTTGGTTGAATGTGAAAACTGCTGTGCCTTGAAAGTGTCATTTACTATTTCTGACTGATAAATTACTTAAAATAAACTGACTTTTAAATAATGACAGTACACTGTGCTGAGGGAAGTGTGATTAAAGATTCCTTTCTCATTTCCTTCCTACCTAGGGATGCCTTAATTTTTTTTTTTTTTTGCATTCACTTCTTCCATGATTACAGGGAGAGAAGTATTCTCCACAGGGCTCTCCAGTGACTTCTGGACCCTTCAGCGACCTCTGGACCCTCCAGCTAGCTCAGACAATGGCTTTGACACTAACATGGACCACTACCTGTAGCAGAGATTCTTTCAGGACAAGCTATGGGAGTTTCAGAAGCATTTTGTCAGGGGACCAATGATTTAAGTTGTTACTGTCTGTCATTTGACCAGTTTGTTCTTAATACAACAAAGAGAAAATTCAGTGCTTTGGATATTTATGAAGCACATACAGTTTCCAGTGATTATTAATATGACCTTTTACCATAATTTGATCAATTAGGCTCCTATAAATACTATTAGTGTGGAATATAAAATACTCTCAGGCAGAAAGGTTCCCCTGTATTTAATGAACCTGCATACAGAATTCAGCATCACAGACTCAGAAGGAAAAAAGCAGAAAAGTCTCCGTACAGTGTAAGCCTGAGTAAATACTACCTTTCCAAAATATGACAAGTGCTTAACTGTAATTGCATACGTTTCTAATGCATTTTTAATCTGCTGCAAGCCCTGGCACAAGGTTTTTATGTTTTGCTTATTGTAAACCTTGGGCTGAACTTTTCTCCTTTCTACTTCAAAGTTATCCTCAGCACATTGCTGATATCAATTCTGACCCAACAGCATCCTGCTGAATTGCATGAAGCCCTGCAAAGTAGCTTTTATGTTTTAAGGTACAGCTACCATAATCTCTTAAACTATCTGATAAAATTTTTATATCTCTGCCCTTCTCCTTTAGAAGTCTGCCCAGGAAAGATGCTTTGACAGCATCTTATTTTATTTACTTTTCTCAAATCCCTATCTCTGCCATGTTTAATCTTTTATCTCCTTCCTCTGGTTTTTCTTCCCTGTCACTTCAATCTTTTCTTTCCATTCAGCTTGCTGTGGCTGAAGTCCAGCTTTGCTTCATTCTAATTATTGTGCAGACCATAGCCCTTTATCTAAATTCACTTTGTCTCCTAAAATGCTTCTGCATTTTATCACTGGATTCTCTCAATGTCATTACTACTTGTGCTTTTCCTGTCTTGATTATTTGATCATTGATGACAGAAAGGATGAGCTGCAGTTTATTAGACTTACTGTGTGAGCCATGCTGTTGCTATGTGATACCCTTTAACCAGTGCTATAAGTACTTAATAATCTTAAAATTAAATTTCTTGTAACTTTTTATTTAAATACTGTAAGGCACCTGAACTTCTATGATTTAAATTGTCTTGTAAAGCTACTTGGATTAAGGGACAATTCTGATTGGCTGCTAGATTATTGCTAGGGGACAGGTTAATTTGCATGGAGCACATGGTTCAGCAGTGCTGTTCAGTATTTCAAACTGCTAATCTCATTTTTTCCAACAGTTTGACATACCTTTATTATTTTTTTTTTGTTAATGGAACTGTTAGAGGAGAATAAGGTGCAACTAAATAAGCTATACAGTAATCAAGAGGTACGACTCAAGAAGGATTGGAACTATGAGGCTGTGAGATTATCCTACATCAATCACACTTCTTATCTCATTTTCCTGCTTAATATTCATCCAAATAAGATTAGCTTCATATGGTAATTAACTACTGCATGATCTCACAAATATTCCTGTGTGAAAGACAGTACCATGGGCATATACATGAGTATGATATGGTAGTTGTTAGGAGCATGTTTGCATAAAGTCATAGCCATTTTACTCTCAGGACTGTTTCGTAATTAGGAAGAAAAACTTTTCTTCCTAATTACAGCTCACCAACACCACCAAACCGCAATTTGCTGAGTGACTACAAATATGCACAAGATCATGTCAGCCACTTGGAGATGTCCCAGGAGGAAAGGAAGGAGAAGGAAGAGAGTCATCTAGTTTAAAAAGTTTTAAAAACTTTAAAAAGGAGGAGGAAGAGAGATATCTAATTTAAATCAAGCTTTTTAGCAGAAACTGGAATCAAAATGAAAAAAAAATGCATGTGCTTATCTAAGCTAAATAAAACTTGTGTGAATAATGATTTTTCTATCACTTCAGTATTTTGAGATCTTGGCTCTAAACTTCTACTAATCAATACTGAAGGCTATATGCATTTTATAATGCATATTACTCTTAGCTTATTTCAACCTCTGTAATTAATAATTGATTTCATGAATAAAACCTAAAACTGCAGTAGTATTTCATGGGAGTTTATCCTTCATATTAGCTGCTAGGCAATATTAGTTTTCCACAGGATACTTGTTCAGCATATTCCTTCTCATTTCTGTCATCATGAGGAACTCCTTGGCTGTTTCTTCCCTGAATTTTTTTGTCATTCATTCTTTGTCAACCTCTTTTTTGCCACTTCAAGGCAAAAATATATCTTGTCTATCACATAGAAAGCAGGGAATAAATATGTAATATGATGTAAATAATGCTTTCTACCAATGAAAAAAAAAAAACTGAATTTTAAAGGCAAAAGAGGTTAGTAGACCAAAATTGGCAGAAACTTGTCTTGCACATGTCCCAGCATATTTTCCACTACAAAGGTTACAGTAGTGCTTAAAGCTGCCAGAGCTACCTAGTATAATCAATTAAGTCTTCCATTTCCTATCTATCTCAACCATTCATAACTGGAGGGACAGTTGTGGATCAGCTGTTTCCAAAGCAGTCAGTCATAGGCTGGGGCCATTACTTACAAATCCATAGTGAAAAAGATTTCATCTATTTTTGGTTTAATTGGGCCAGCTTAACTGACACTACCTTTTTTTTTCTTGCAGAAATGTCATGGACAAGAGGATGAGACTCAGCTGCGCTCAGAAATCTGAAACTCAAAATTAGATTCTAAAATAAGCTTTTAAATATTAGAATCCAAGGCACAGAAACTGCCAGTGTGGTTTTTGCAAAATAGTTAGTCTGAAAAGACTGATACTTCTTTTCCGATTTTGTGTGACCTTCTTAAATGAAAATTTCTCTCAAAACTGTCACTGCTGCTATCAAATTAAGATTTGCCTATGGCTGAATTCACTGCTTCATTTAGAATATATACTATTTAATTTCTAAATTATTTGAAAGGACCTTGTGTTTCAATTTGCTTCCAATTACATAAAGATATGGGTCTGGGAAAAAGAATCTTATTTCAAAAATCTTGATCCCAGTGCATAAAAATGAAGAAATCTAGTTACCTTATCCATCTTGGGGCTTTTTAGTTGCCTTCAATTTCATAATATTTTGATTTTGGTAAATTCTAAATAATATGTTCAAAATGTGAATAATTTTTTAGAAAAATGAAAGCAGTCTTACATGTATTTTATCACAATACTATTGTTATGGGCATGTATTCTTTGTCATTTGTATCACTGAAAGTAGCTTCAAGGATGTTTTTCTTCTAAAGAAGAATATGTAACTGGATTGTTTACAGTGAGGCTTTTTCTGTGTGTGCTATTGAAATAAGACTAATTCAACTCTCTCTAGGCTCCATTGAGTGGAAACAAAAACCTATGTTCTGTATTTTTCAGCCATTTTAGTTCCTCCCACTTTTTCTCCACTAAACTGTCTCTTTCCGACATTGTTTACATTTTCCTTACATTTTCTTACTTGTTTTTATTTTTTATTCCTTTTTCTTTGCTCCTCCTTCTTGTCTTCTTTGACTCGTAGGAATTCAAACCTGAGTGCTTTGCTTTACAGTTCAGTACCTGACTATTAACCCATCTGTACACTAAAAATGAAATAATATGTTCTGTTACTTCAGAAATACTTTGATAAACTGTTTTCCTTAAAAAAAAAACATAAACTACTAAATGAGGTGTCTCAAAATCATGATTAATTACTTTATAAACATAAATGGATTATATCATTCCAGAGTCTTTAAATAATTAAATGTAAAGTATTATGTTTTATTATATATTTTGATTGATTTTTTTGTTCAGCTTTATTAAAAGCAAACCTTTTTTTTTATTTAAATAGACTTTTCACTATCCACTTTTTCATTAGTATAATTACTATTCACTTTGCTGAGAACAGAAAATACTAAGTTTTTTTAAAGAATTGTATCTGACTTTGAATTTTGTGTCAAAGCAAAAAAAAAAAGAATTTAAGATAGTATCTTCATATTGATTTTGTTGACTGCTAGTTGCTGTTGATCATACTTTAAGGTATTTGTCATTGTTTTGAATGAGGAAAATTTCAAACACATTTTGTTTTAGTCTATGCTCTCATTTAGATTAAATCCTTGTTTTATAACCCTAACAATAAAAGGAACTATAAACCCCTCATATTTTAAAGACAATTATATTGATATAGGAAAATTTAGTCTAAATGATAAGCAGAATCTGTCTGTTGTTTCACCCAACCCCTCACTTCACCTTTTACTTTATCTTTTGCTCTTCCTTAGTCCACTTAAGAGCTTTTGAAATATTACTGAAATAACCAGTTTACCAAATACGTTGTCAAAAAATAATGTGTAAAAAATATTCTTTCTTACTAGGAGCTGTCCAGAGAAAAGAGGAAATCACTGAGCAATAAATACTGCAGCTATTTAATAAAGAAGGCTGTAGAAGAAAACAACATGAAGACACAGAAAGAGAATCAAAATTTAGAGTTTTAATTGACTACACTGGGGCAAGAAAATATCACATTTAATACAAAACCAATCTGTGCATTAGCATTTTCATAATAACACTATTCTCAACTATAAGAAGTGTAAGAAAGACAATAGCGTTATGATTTAAGCCCAATCAGCCACATAGTCACACTCTCACTCCCCCCTCTTCCTTCTCCTGCTGCTGGAGGGATGCGGAGGTGTCATGGGTTCAGCAGCAGCAGTTGTTTTTCTTTAAGCAGTAGCTGGTGTAGCACTGTGCTTTGGATTTTCTGCTTGGGAACAGTGCTGATAGCACCAGTGTTTATAGTTATGGCTTGGAGTGTTTAGGCTGGCCAAGGACTTTCCGAGTTTCATGCTCTGCCAGGGAGG
>JASSUY010021630.1:0-14934 GCA_032466535.1 Forpus xanthops | reverse complement strand
TATAGCAAACTCATTACATTCTTCTACTTATAAAATGTCCTGTGTTTATCTATACCAAGAAATTTTAATGACTATATTGTCTGCAGCAAAATAGTGGAAAATTGCAAAGGAAAATCTTGCTCAAAAGGAGCATGCTTTTGTTTTTAAGTTACTTGAAGCTTAAGAAGCAGGTTCAGTTAATATAGTCTATCTTTAGAAGCTGATACTTCCAATCCTCTGAGAAATACTGACAGCAGGCCAAAAATTATCAAACAGAAATGTTTTACAGAGGGACCTACAAAGTAGCCAAAAGAGCAAAGCAAACACTATTCTAACAGCATCTGAGAATACAGAGGAACTTGAGGGGAAAAAAAGGTATTATCAGGGTTTGGCTCCTGCTTCCAACCATGTGGCTAAACATCCTCTTCCTCTTTGAGAAACCACCTGAGATGAGAATCCCCTCAGACTTGATGTAAGGATGGAAAACTGGGCTTTTATTCTCAGAATGTGGTACTAATCACGCTAACTCATCTTTGGTCTACATAACCAGTCAATTACAGTACAGTGCCTGTACCAACGAGTGCTGCAGCAAGTGTCCCGAGATCAAGATCATCCCTGATCAGGTGTTAACAGCTTGTGCTATACCAGTGACATCAAGTTCCACCACATCTGTCAAAGTTTCCAGATGCTAAGAGGGTTTCCAGATCACAGAAGCAGGGTGGCCCTTCCTGGTAGTGAAGTTTCCCCAGCCCAATAACCCTAGTGCAAGATAGGAATATAAATCCAATGAACTGTCCACACTACAAGCATTAGGAAAGAAAAACAGAATTTAGGCTCAAATCAAGAAAAAAACAAAGGTTAAGTTCCATGTGAGTACTGAAATACTGCATCATGTAATTAGACAGAATATTTCTGTAATGAAGCACACTTCCGCTTGCCACATCTAAGATATTTTGTTAATACTATGTATTATATCTGTGTTGTCAATGTATTCCAAACCTTGCTACCACAAGGTGTAAGAAATCAAATAGCATTAAGCATATGAAAACCATCTGCATTTCACTATGAGGAAAAACATGGACCGCGACAGTATCAGAAATTCTGAATTAAAATTAGAAGACATTTTAAAATGGCACTAAATAAAACCCCAGAAAACCAACAAACCATGCATCTATATTAACCTTTCACAACCTGACGTGCAAAATGTCTAACTGAAAAAGTTAAAAGCAAGCAGTCTTTAGAATGTGCATATGAATGTAAATAATATTTTTCCTTGGCTAGAATAGAAACTCACCTCTTCATACACTTTCTTGGCATTGCTGTTATCTCCTATCAAGAGGTAACCAACACCAAGGTCATTCTTGAATGAAGTATCTCTGGGAAACAGCTGAACTAATTTCTGCAGAGTAACCAGGGAACCCCTCATGCGACCTAATTTGATTGAACAAGACTCAATTACAATTACAGAGACAAGTAACAGCAAGCAAGATGCCTACACAACATCTAAGAAAACATAAATCACAGCCAGGTGTTGCACTTTCACTAATGATCAAGAGGCAGAACTTGAAAAAATCCTTGTGCAGATAGGAGCAGATTCAGTTGCATGGTTGTCACTGAGGGTGTAGTCATACACGTAATATTTCAGGAAAGCACTGCAAATGTACATCAGGCAGTGTTATGGTAACCTCTAGTGGAGAACTGTTCACAGTGTAGCAGTAACAACATTATTGAAGCTTTGGCAGTTCTTTCATACACAGATGTCAGAGTGCCCAACAAAATAAGGTAAACACAAGAAAATAAATGTAATCATACTTGATTAAGCAATTAAAAGCATTTCTAGTGTTACACAATAGTTCTACCACATTTCTGTTATGAAATTAACTATGCTTTACATGCTTAAAAACAAGTATGTTCCTTGACTTCCTAGATGTGGTCTTTCTGAGGAACAGCAAGATCAAAACAACTTGATAATAAACTCCAACCCATGGGAACCAGAACTGTTTTCTGAAAAGTTGACAGTGTCATAGAGTAATCAGCACTTCTCGTACATCACAGAATTGAGATCTAAACTTCCTGAGCTCCATTTCATTCATCTCCCTGTTCAGTGAAAGTTTACTCTGGGTATGTTTACTCTGTGTAAGTCATTAATTTCCTCATGAGTTCTCTCAGCTTCAGTAGAAAAAGATTATTTTCTTCTTTATTAATAAAAACTTTTTGACCACCTCCCATCATAGCCTCTCATAGCACCCAATGCACTGCTATCCATACAAGCAATTACAGACATTACTTCCCTAGAAAATACTTTAAGGATCTTAAAATATTTTTCGTAAGCATTTATGAGCTTAGGATCACAAATCCTACCAAAATTTCAATGTAATTGGCACTTATAAATCCTTGGCGATCTTTTTAAAGTCTTGCTTACACAGCTTCCAAAACATTCACATCACTCTTGAATCTTACCAAGAAACTGCTGCCTGTCTGCTTCTCTTTTCAAGCTGAGTTTTATCAGATCTGAAGGGACATTTGGCAGACTAACCACCTCATCATAGGTGTTGATAGCTTTTTGCAGCATCTCATTACTTCTCATTTTCTCAGCTAAGTCATCTTCAGACTGGAAAGAATAATAAAACCATTATTAGAACACACAATAATACATTAGGCTTAAAATAATTTTGTTTTATTAAAAGGCAAACTATATGACCTTTAATCTATATAATTTTGGCATAACAATGAAGAATTTATTTGCTTGTGCTTTAGGGTAAGGTAGATTAGAATTACTGCCATTCCTTGTTTCCTAAGGACTGTTTGAAATCATGAGAAAATTTGCACCTAAAACATATATTAACATGGAATTTTGGTTAAAATTTTAGAATACATAATTTCTGCTTTTGAAAATAGATGAAGCAATCTGTTTTAATAAGGAAGAAATGCAAATTGGAGACTACAGATTATTTGTATGCTAAGACTCACATTGGCAGCAAGACAGATCAAAATACACCAACAAACGTTTCTTACATATATTCTGACACTAATTTATTTACACTGTTTCTTAGAAAACTAGGAATTGGCTTTACTCTTGCATATGTTGATAGAATATCTACCCTACAACTCCTTCAGAACTTAAATTTGTTCAGATCAAACAGTTCAGGAGCAGACTGAAGGATGTATGAGATCTCTACTGTGAAATCACAGCTTTGGTGAAGCTAATGGAAGCTACAAATGTTTTCAACTGTGGTATGGCACTTTCGTAATTTGTTTCTGTAGCTGAAAAAAGTAAGACTGTATCTCAAATCTAAATTTTAAAAGTTTTAGTTTGAATTGTTTATATGAATGCAGTCATTTTGATATGTTCAATGCATTTTTCCCAAATACTTTAAGCTTTTTGGTTTACGTTCATTCTTATGTCAATTAGCAGAGCAAGGTACAGATGCACCACAAGCACTGCTGGTGTAGAAGGTCTTATTGGTCTGTTTAAATTCACTCTTATATCAGTGTTAGCTGCATCTGCTGTAATAAGTATCTGGAATCTTTCTGTACTTCTGTTCTTGACTTTTTATCCTTGAGCTACTTTGAAATGGAATACGTGAAAAAACAAATAGCATGGTTACTCAGCCAGTTGATCAACTGATGTTCTTTACCCTTTTAACACTCACTCTATAAAAACTACAAGTCTCCTTCTCCACTCCCACTAAGCAAAAAGCAGCATTTAGCCCACAGACGACATGTTGATTTACCAGCTGCAGCAAACAGTATGTAACAGCTAAGTTCTGTCTGTTGTTCCTGCACTGGGACATTAGCTGTGATTTATTGATTACCATTCATTTGACAGTTTTCATGAAATGTACAGGACGTATCTTATTTTTGTGTTATTTACAACACTTTCCACTAAAGTTAGACAAAAGATCTCAAAGTAATTGGAGAAGGATAGAGGTCTGAAATAGACACAATATGACAGATCACATAATTCTGGTTTTCACTAGGAACATCCATATCATTATGAATGAAGTCTGACTGGGGTTTAGAACTCCACTGTTAAAAAAGGTTTATGTTTTTTAATATTATAGCTCTTTTATTTAGTACCTGTGCTTTCCCATATCTTGCTCGAGGACTCTGTGGGTATTGATTCACTAAAGCCTCAAAGGCCCTCAGAGCTTCTTCAACTTTTCCCTGGAAAGTGGAGACATTTATCAGCAATTTTATGCAAGAAAAATGCTGAAGGATGCACAGCAGAACAACACAGTTCCCCCAGTTACATACTAAATAGAAACAAAAAGATGGACACAATCAACAGTTTTAACACATATTTTTGCTGAGAAAGAGAAATTTGTTATTATTATTTATGAAACAATATTATCTATTTTCCATGGTTAAAATGAATGGCTTTGTTTTTATTTTAGTTGCTTTCCCTTTGTTGGCTGGAAGGAGAGCTGAAATGACCATAACCTGTGTATATAAAAGTGTAAAGGTTCTATTGTTAAGAACAAAATCCAAACTGAATGTAACAGAGAATAAAACAGAAGTTCTAGACATATGTGGAAATATCCTCCCTGCATACCTCACATGATGAACAGTATTTTAAATACAGTTCTTCTAGAGGACACCTCACATGCACACCTCACACGTGTCTCTTCCCTGACTCATATAAAGTCCAAGTGTAACTATGATATAGTCTCATGAGTGATGCTGGCTAACAACTAAGGATGGAATCAAAGAAGATTCAGCTGTACTGTTTAAATGGGAGCTACACACTGCTTGGCAAAATTTGGCATCATACCTTGCTGCCATTTCCAACACTTTTAGCTTTATGATTAGACTATCATAAACAACTGTCTTGCTATCTTCAAATACTCCATATCTCTTATTTACTACTAAATTTATCGTGCTTCCTACAAGACAAGCATGATTGCCTGCAACTTGCCAAGAGACACAGGCAGGAAAACAGTCAGCCAACTGACCCTACAGGCTCATCAAGTTTCTGTTGTGCCTTTTTCTGATCAACCAATTGTTAAGCCACAAGAAGCACGAAAATGCTTTTTATTGTTTTATTCTAATACACAAACAAGGTTTCTAGTTAAGAGCAGCAGCAGGCTGAGATTAGTGCTCTCTATGTAGTAGCCCTGCAGCCTCATCACAGACTTCAGGGCTGCATAGACAGCAAAGTAAAGCTAAAAATGCAGTCAGTCTTCTGTGAATCAAAACTGTTCCTACACCTGCAGTAACCAGAATAGTTTTTATTGTGCTGGAAATGAGTTTGAGCCATGTTAAACCCAGGGTACAGACCTGCAGGTGTTCTCTATGTGCTAGGACTGTCTGTGAGGTATATCAGTTCTTACAAGATTTACATACAAAAGACTTAAGGTCGCTCATTTCTAACAGCCTTGCTTCACTATTTAACCTGAAATCTGGAAAAGGGACATCTCTGCAAAGGTCTTGTTTTCTGAAACGCTCAAATAATGAATAAAATCGGAAGTTATCAGAGGAGATGACTGAAGAGTTTTTATTGTTGGGGGGGTTTTACTTGTTTTTCTTAGTCAAGATTTTAAATTCATAACTACCAAAACTGACTGACATTAATGCCTTGCTGCTTCCGGTGACAAGCAGGAAGATCTGCATCATGCTCTCTGCAGCCGAGAAACACAGGACACACACAGAATTGCAACAGAAACAGTGCCTGCTACAAAAATGCTCACCTAATGCTCACTAAGCATATGAACACTGAGAGAATAACAGGCTTATATTATTTAAGTTCTCTGATAATAGTTGACTAGTCAAAAGGACAACAGTGATAGGACAAAATTAACCCTATTCCACGTGATTAATTTAAGCAGGTTTTTTGATGAAAGGAACTCAACAGTTAAGCTAAATACTTTCAAGGTTAAAGGTGAGCAAACACACATGAACAGACATGTATTTTTGACTTCAAAAAGTTTAAACTAAATTACTCAGCAGAAATGAAACCTGAAGGACAGATACACACTGAATGTTTCATTTTAAAAAGTTAATTTCACAGAAACTGAAAGTAATTCTCCCTTTTTCTGAATTATTTTTTCATTTTATTTCTTTTTGCCCACTGTCTACAGTCCTGACTGAAACATTCAAAACTTACTTTTTTACGTAGTTTTTCTGCAGCATCTAGTTCAGCCTTAATGGTCTTATCAAACTTGTTTAAGAGCTTTGGCTTCTTCTTCTTGTTAGCTAGAAGAGATTTAAAAAACACACAGTTCATTACCTTTTTCACATTTCACAGCAATTGCTTAGAATAACTCTTAACTACTGACTAGTACTGTGCTGGTAAAGTGCGTGATTTTCAAATAAAGCAACTGAAATTGTTTTTTTTACTTATTACAATCACAAACTCCTGTATGAAAAAGTAATCTTTGGTCATTCCAAACGAATAACTTTGCACCTGAGTTTTTGATAAAGGATTTTTCATCTCGTATATTCAAGGATATTTTTTTTTCCAATTAGTACAATTGAAATGGAAGAATAAAGAGAACAACTATTTTTTTTTCACATTTATATGATATTATGAAAAAAATCATTACCAGGACACCTTAGTGATTTCTAAAGTGCCTATACATGTCTACTTCATCTAAAGCAATTAAAAGAATTTACAGAAATCATAGTTACTTAGGGTAGGAGGGACTCAAAAAGTCACGTAGACCGAATTCCTCCTGAAAATACGTTCAATGCCAAAATGCCTGATCAAGACCTCCTAAAGTGATCAAGTTTCCACGGTTTAGCATGCTACCACACAGTAGCAGAGCAGCACCAGTTAGCAGCAGATCAGCCTTGAAGTATATTGCGTTTTTAGCAAATTCAAGTAAATTATGTCAATTTAAACAACCATTTACTTCATAGAGTTCACTCTTAAAAAATGTCTGTTTGGTTGCATTAAGTAGATTAGATGTTAAAAAAATGCAAATACACTACTGAAGGATATGACAGCAATGTAGCGCTTTTCTCCACATTCGCTATAGCTAAACTCAGTTTCATTAGAAAAAAAAACCCTCTTCTGACATAAGTAAGGAAAATATGTATTGGCTGATATAAGTGACTACTAATTATGTGCATCTGCAATTAGTAGCACATATTGTTGCTTAAATTATGCATGACTGGGTTTTTTTCCCCCTCTATGGACAAGAAGTCATTAATAGTATGAAAAGAGGTAAAATTATGATTTCCTTTGTAAAAGTTTAAACAGAGAATGCTGCAACTGATATGTGTAGTTGAACCCAAACACCATACAGCTTCATATCACAAGATTGATGCAATGCTCTAAGCAAGTATTTTGGATAACAAGGTGTTGTAACTAGCCATGTTTTATTCTGCTTCCCAAGTCCTTGGGTGTGTGTGTTGGGAATGATAAGAGCCACTCACATGCTACTGGAAACCATGCTCATGATTCATTAAATTGTACTTTCTCTCTGAGACTCTGATGCTACACAGAGCTTGAGGCAGACAAATAATTTCATCTACTTCAAGTATCAGAGAAAAAACAATGCCTTAATGTCCTGGGTTCAGCAGCAGCAGTCATTTTTCTCCTTCTTAGTAGCTGGTGCAGTGCTGTGGTTTTGACTTTCAGCCTGGGAACAGCGCTGATAATACCAAGGTTTTTAGTTGTTGCTCAGTAATGTTTATTCTGATCAAGGACTTTCTGAGTCTCATGCTCTGCCAGGGAGGAGGAGAAGCTGCGAGGAAGCAGACACAGAACACCTGACCCAAACTAGCCAAAGGGGTGTTCTGTACCAGAGCACGTCATGTCCACTATATACACTGGGGGCAGTTACCCAGAGGGGCTAGACCACTGCTCAGGTCAGGCTGGGTATTGGTTGGTGGGTGATGAGCGGTTGTATTCTCTTCCCTTGTTATTTCCCTTATCATTATTATTATTGGTGGCAGCAGTAGTGATTTGTGTTACACCTTAGTTACTGGACTGTTCTTATCTCAACCTGTGGGACTTAAGATTCTTTCCATTCTCCTCTCCATCCCTCCAGGAGCGGGAAGTGGAAGAAGGGGAGGAGGGAGGGAGTGGTTGCGTGGCTCTGAGTTACTGGCTGGCCTTAAATCATGATGCTTAGTTACTGCTAAACCAATGCTAATTCCATTCAAGCACTAGAGGATCTCGTAATCTCATGAGTCTGAGATGCTTCTGTATGAGATGAAAAAAACCCAAAACCCGAAACAAAAACAACCATCAACTTGGGTACCTGTGGCTCTTTCTGTGCAAGATTTTACTGTCATTATGAACACTGAATTCAGACAGCTCTGCATGAAGAGAGGTTTTTACATTACCTGTATAAACTACTCTGCATCATTGGTATGCACAGCTATATAGATGCTATTGCTTTTCAGGGGCAGGGGGTAAATAGAATTTAAGCAGGATTGAAGTCATCCTGCAAAATTCCATTTACTTATTCACAAAGGTTGTATGAAGCTTTAAATATAAAAATGTATTAAGATCTATAAAGGAAAGGGACTAAAGAAGCAGTGCATAAGGATTATTATACCCCTGTTGATCCTTCTTACAGCAGAAATTACTGTAATTTTCCAAGGCATTAGCTACCAAGAAGTTTAGAAAGAAAAAAACTCCAGACATACAGGGCTTTTCTCCTTTTTCAAGATAAACTACCAAATATCACACTTTAATATATTGATTTTGCTTCCCTAAATACTTCAGGAATCTAGTTATCATGAAGTTGAACTGACCGATGAGATGCTGTCTTTGATCTTTCTCTTATTTCTTTTTCTTCAAATACAGTAATATAGATGGTTTTAATGCCCTTCATTCATTCTCCACAGATAACATAATAGAAATACATTTCAATCTGTGGTCGATTCCAGTCTTGCTGTGTCTTACTTTAATATTATCTATTGCATAGGAAGTTGATGTCTTTACTGCATTTTCATGCAGTTGACGAGAATCACAGAGTGGTTGAGGCCAGTAGGGACCACTGAGGGTCACCTAGTCCAACCTCCCTGCTCAAGCAGGGACACCTAGAGCACATTACTCAGGATTGTGTCAAAACAGTTCTTGAATACCTCCAGAGAAGGAGACATAACAACCTATTCTGGGAAACCTATTCCAGTGCTCAGTCATCTTCACAGTAAAGAATTTCTTCCTCATGTTCAGGTGGAACTACCTGTGTTTTAGTTTGATCTGTTGTCTCTGGTCCTATCACCTGGCACCACCAAGAAGAGTCTGACCACGTCATCTTGTTACCTTCCCTTCAGACACTTGAATACATGGACCAGATCCCCCCCAAGCCTTCTGTTCTCTAGGCTGAACAAGCCCAGCTCCCTCAGCTTTTCTTCACAGGAGAGATGTTCCAAAATCTTCATCATTCTAGTAGCCCTTCACTGGACTTACTCCAGGAGCAACATCGTACTGGGTCGCCCAGAACTGGACACAGCACTCCAGACGAGGCCGCACCAGGGCTGAGTAGAGAGGGAGGATTACCTCCCTGACCTACTGGTAATCTCTTCCTAAAGCAGCCCATTGGCCTTCCTAGCCACAAGGGTGTATTGCTGGCCCCCAGGTCCCTTTCTGCAGAGCTACCTTCCAGCATGTCAGCCTGTACTGATACACGGGGTTTGTCCTGCCCAAATGCAGGACCCTGTATTTGCCTTTGTTAAATTTCAAAAGGTTTCTATCTGCCCATCTCTCCAGCCTGTCTAGATTCTTCTGAACATCAGCACAGAACTCTGGGGTGTCAGCCACTCCTCCCAGTTTCATACTGCCACCAAGCTTGCTGAGGAGGTATTCTAGCCCTTCATTCAAGTCACTGACAATGACTATGGAGAACTCCACTGGCTCTGTTCCAAGTGTTCATACCCCTTGAATCCAGCAAAACTCATAGAAACATCTCTTATCATGAAAGCAAGTATCCCTCCACCCCAGACCTTGAGTCCACAGTGACTGACAGTTATGGTCGAAGTCTCTAACATAACGTCACTGGGCCTGTAAAATAAAATCTGTTAACATGCTGTTGGTTTGCTGGGTTTTATGATTTCTTTTTTTTTCTGTCTTTTGCTAAAAATGTGTTAGCTCAGTTTTCCAAGAAACCGTTGCTACTTCTAAGGTCTGGCTTGCTCAACGGTAGGTGTGGATGAACACAGAGGCATCAGCCCAGAGAACCAATAAAAGCAAGTGTCCCTGAGGACTTTTAGGTTGGTTGAGCTCACAGCTGCTGACACTATGAAAGCGTCATTTCTTGTTAGCAGGAAAACTAAGGCATGTCAGTTCCTGTGGATATATGATCTGGGGATCTTCCAGCTGGACATCAGCACAAAACACTTTATTTGTTTCTGTTCTCCAAGTAGGAGGCTGTGCATAAAAGAAATGATGGAAGTCACAATTAAAATGTCAACTCGCAGTTTTTATGGCATGAATGAAAATCTTTAGCTAAGAAACTGTGTATTCAGTAATATAGGAAAGCTATGTCAGTTTCCTAACTTCCACTATACATGGAAAGACAAAGAGTCATTTAGTCCTTCTCAAGCTCTGTAATCATAGCACCAGTGAGGCTCCTCTAATGCAAAGGAAAGATGTTTTTCCATCCACCAAGAAACTCTTACTGCCTCTGGGACACTGTTTCCACAATTCCTTTGACATTACAAGGAAACGAGACAGAAACAGCTCAGAAGAAAAAGAGAATGAAAATCTTACAAGTCAGGGGCACAAAGCTATAACATCTTTCCCCTTATATCTAATTTCAGTGACGCATTGGAAGAACCTTTTTGTAACCCTCCATTACAAAAAAATGTATTATTTTCCCATTTTCACTGCAATTATATATCAGCTCTAGAGCAGCAGGAGATCAATATGAAAAGCTGGAAAGGAACTGTTAACATAAATATTATTCAGCTGCTAGGCACCAATATAACACAGCAAACATTATATAACGAGCAATCATTTTCATCTCCCATTCTACTCCTATGTTAAAGGATTCACCAGGGAGCTTTCAGTGCAACCATCAAGCATTTCTCTATATTAACCAGATAGCCTGCTATCTCCCTGCAGGGGTATTTAAATAAATTATCCATTGCCTCCTTCCAGTGTAATAATCTTTTAGCAGATGTGACCCAATACATTACATTCAATGTTACAAAGAAGTTATATGTTTTCAGAAGGAAAAAAAGTGCAGTTTTTCTTTAATGACTTACAGATTTCGCCATGTAGCTGAAGCAATGCATGATCACACAATTGTTAGGGCGATTTGTAGTCAAAATCTGGTTGAGCATTAAAATGGTAATAATTCTTTTATATATCATACTATGGTCTTGAAAGAGTAATACTGAGAATCCTCAATAATGGCTTTCTATGTAAGGATAGGCTTTCTAGCTGAAGACTACCTCAGAGAAAACAGTTTCCACTGTCACAGCAGCAAACTACAAGTATTATGAAAAACTCCACACTAATTTTTTCTGTTGGAGAATAAACAATGATCAGTGATGACAAGCAATCTCATACCTTTCTTCTAAATTAAGATATAGAAGAGAAGGGAAAACCGCTAAAGCAAACCCAAGAAGAAAAATATTTTTGAAGTGGTTATGTATTAAATATGCAGTCAAGTTAATAGCCTCCCACATTATCCAATGAAAGATGATGAAAGAGCTGCTTTATATACGTATTTTGGAGCATGAAAACTAAAATACAAGGCATATTTTATGTTTTTATGTTGAAAGGCACCGTGTCATCACCAAAGGCAGTGATGGTCTTTTCTACAAGGGACAGAGAAATGCCTTTTGAAAAAGTAACGAACACACCACTAGCTACTCTTCAGACTATAAGAGCATCACGAGACATAAGGGAAAGTGACCAAATGATTAAAGGTGATTAAAACACTTACTTTTGAAGAATGGTTTAAAAACATTTTGTTAGGGGTGGGGGGCAACATTTACATCTGAGTAAGCAAGAACAGAGGAAAAGGCAGTAGTAAAGAGTTTGCTATTAGAAAAGGGGCACTCTGCAAAAAAGCAGCTATCTAGATTGAAAGAGTAAATTCCTCTCTGTACCACCATACTCAGGACAACGAATAAAAGGCTTTAAATTGCTAGAGCAGAAAATCTGGATTGAGCATCAGGAACTAGTCTCTCTGATATAGCACAGTAGAA
Organism: Forpus xanthops; assembly: GCA_032466535.1. Classification (NCBI taxonomy): domain Eukaryota; kingdom Metazoa; phylum Chordata; class Aves; order Psittaciformes; family Psittacidae; genus Forpus; species Forpus xanthops. Next base: position 2,838 of record JASSUY010021630.1, on the reverse strand, counting down.
CAGATTGCTGAGCATAGCTATGGAATTCTAATTCACGGAAATTTGTAAGAACAAGCTGAGAAAGCATCTGCCAAGAGCAATGTATTCAGTTGATAAGGTCTTTGGTCAACAGAATAGGCAAAGTAAGCCTTGGGGTCCCACCCAATCTTATTTTCTACCATTTCTGTAATACACCACTATACATAAATGTATTTTGGTGCTAAGGCTATAATTACATAGGGAACTTCTATTCTCTCATTTGTTAAAGAAATTTCCCCAGAAGCTCACTGTGCCAGCCATCCTAGCCTTACGCCAGCAACAGAATATCGAAGTTCAAAACCAAATGGATCAGTTGCAGATTATCCAATTTGTCTAACAATAGTGTGTTTATGTTCTACAGCTTCTACTCATCCACTAAGCTTCCGCTGTTCATCTCCTTTCTCTCTCTTTCTCCTGTCATCTTCTTGTTCAACCATTCCCCTTCTCAACCTTGATGCCCTACGACATTTCTTCTCTTTCATTTCTACACTTGCTTTCAGTTTGTTCCTCAGTCCAGCCCTTCCTATTATTATCCCAAACTTGTTCTAAGAGAACTGTTTTCTTACACGTGTTGCTTATACCCTTCCTCAAGGGCCTTTTCCCCTAAACTCTTTTGCCTCAAATCCCTGTTACTCACTACCTATTATGCTGCTACTCAGTCTCTGCTGCATACTTCAGAAAATGAGTAGGGCTACAAGCAGTCATGAGACTGACGCAAGGAAAGACAGATGCAAGTGACAAAGCCTTTCTGCTGTCACAGAATTGTACGTGCCCCGTGTCAAATGGTGCTGACAAGCATAAGTATCCCTTTTCGAGAAACACTTCACCTACTTCTACATATGATGCAGGACTGCATTAATTACCTGCAAATTATCATAGCCTGAGCAAGAAGCAGCACAACTACTCAGCTCAGCTGCAGTACCTGATGGCCCAGCTCTTTGCTCTCTAGCTAAAAGGTCATCACTTGAAAATGTCACCAGTGCTGAGACAGGTTAAAATTAAGGCAACTAAGTTTAGGTTGCTCTATGTAGACACCTAAACACTGCTGCGACCTTTAGAAATCTAGTTGTTACAGCCCATGGACTCTAAAAAGTGAGGTGAGCATGAAAGAAACACCTACTAGGTGATTAGCTGAATGTTCCACTGACTGTATAGCTGGCCACTATTTACTATGCAGTTTGGACAGCACACCTGCGCATGAATCCACATGCATATGTCTTGATCTGGAACCAAGACCCATCGAGGTTGTTCTCTTCATTCACTGACATTATTGTTAGATGCCAACTCTTATTCCACAGACTGTCTGGAAACCAATAGTATGACCCGGGAAACAGTTAATTCCTTCCTCTCAAGACCTGATCTCATAGACAGTTCAGATCTGGAAGGAATGGCATCAGAGGAAATACTGCTCAGGTCTGAAAATCTAGATCCAAATATGCCATCTGTTTTGAGATACATGGAGATAAAGCAGCAAACAACAGGGACTGGGCAGGGGATGGATAATGAAATATAGAGGTCAAACATAAATGTGCCTCCACTGATTAATAGCCACCATGTGTATGCGTGAGCTCTTATAGCTGTTAATACTACATGTTCTGGTAAAGGGAAAAACATACACTAAGTATACAAGAAAAGCTTTTTCTTTTTTTGTTTTTCATTTATACTCTGGGAAGAAAAGAAAATATCAAGCAAATCAGTTCAAAGTACATCTTGTAAAGCTACTGAATCTGCTCCTTGAAACCTTCCAAAAAAATCACTTTTTAGAAAGGCATTTTCAAGATCATAGAATCATAGAATAGTTAGGGCTGGAAAGGACCTTCAGATCATCTAGTTCCAACCCCCCTGCTATGGGCAGGGACACCTCCCAGTAAACCACGTCACCCAAGGCTGTGTTTCTAGTGCAATGCCTTGTGAAAGCACTCTGAATTACTGGTGCTATTATTAACTTCTGCTCTAAATCCAAAAGGCTGGTAACATTAACAATCAAGTTCTGTAAATCTTCATCTGAAGCAAATCTATATTTTCTGTAACTGTCCAGACAAACAGCACCAGGCAAATAATTTAGCCACTTTTATGTTGATTTTACACACACCATTATAATGCAGACATGATTCTGGGATGCTTTACAACTTATACAAAATGATACTTAAGGAAATAACAATCAAGAAATGAAACTTATCTAAAATTTCTAGACAAATGTCTTCAAATGTCTTTATGTTCCTGTAGAACTGAGCAGAACACAAGGCTTGAAATTGGTGTAAAATACCAAGTAAGCCAATTATGTTAATGTGGCAAGTGCATTCAAACCAATCACATGAAGTACCAGGGGAAAAACCATATGGAAAGTAACAGCGACTGGTAGGCGGTACATGGTAAAAAATAATTACATCTGATCATAACTCCAAAACAATACAGAGCAAACTGGTAGAAATATTGTGAAAAACTTGCAGAACTATTATATTAGAAATAACTGGTAAGAATATTTCTGTAATGTAGTAAATGAACCCTTCTCCAGCCTCTACAGAGAGGAAGGCTAAAGAAAACTTCACTCTCCTAAAACAGGAAACACCTCTGACCTGACTGATCAGATGTTCTGGTGTCCTCAACATAAAAAGGACTTGGAAGTGGTGGAGCAAGTCCAGAAGAGGGCCATGAAGATGATGAGGGGACTGGAGCACCTCCTGTATGAAGACAGGCTGGGAGAGTTGGGGCTGTTCAGCTTGGAGAAGAGAAGGCTGCAAAGAGACCTCATAGCAGCCTTCCAGTATCTGAAGGGGACCTATAGGGATGCTGGGGAGGGACTCTTCATAAGGGACTGTA
>JASSUY010021629.1:0-28958 GCA_032466535.1 Forpus xanthops | reverse complement strand
CCCTCCAGGCCCTTGTCCAAAGCCCCTCTCCAGGTTTCCTGCAGCCCCTTTAGGCACTGGAGCTGCTCTAAGGTCTCTTCTTCAGGAGCCTTCTCTTCTTCATACTGCCCCAGCCCAGCTCTCTCAGCCTGGCTCCAGAGCAGGGCTGCTCCAGCCCTCACAGCATCTCCATGGCCTCCTCTAATCTCACACCAACAGCTCCACGTTCCTCTTGTGCTGCTGCCCCAGAGCTGGATCAGTACTGCGGGGGGTCTCCCCAGAGTGCAGCAGAGGGGCAGGATCCCCTCCCTGAGCTGCTGCTCATGCTCTGAGGGTGCAGCCCAGCACATAGAGGAGTTCTGGGCTCAAGCGCACACTGGAGCTTGGTCATGGAGAGGTTCTCGGTACCCAGCACCCCCAAGCCCTTCTCCTCAGGGCTTCTCTTATTCCAGTCTCTATAATTCTGTGGCTGTGTTTTGAGACCCATCTGTTAAGGCCTTTATATCTTTCATGTGCTCCTTAGTAGAAAGGTTTTACTTCTTCGTTATGTCATCCCTGAGTTGTTTTGTGGGGAAACTTTGTATTATTAAGAAAAAATAAGCCAATAAATGATTTGTGATGAACATGCTATCCCGTGCACAAACTCAAGGATCAAAATGAAGACATTAATGCAGCAGAGTAAGCAACACCCTAAAACACTGACTGGCAGGAAATCTGACTACATTAGACATGGCAGAGCTCATCTTTCAGCTCTTCTATATCTTCACACTGTCCAGATGGCTGGTTCCTGCCTTCGTTTTTAGAGTTTCTTGTTAGACTCGTCATCATTGGCTGCATTGCACTGCACAGGGCTGGTGGTGTCCTTTCAAAGCTCTGATCTTTGCAGGATATGCTTCGTTATTAAGTGCAGTCTGAAAACCTGGGTTAATCTCTGGGTCAGGACACCACTGCTTGTGCCACTGCAGTAGAACAATGAGCAGTAAGCATTCCATCTGATGTAATATCCTGCTGGGCTATTGGAGATGGCTGTTTTAGCTGGTCCTCAGATATATATTTATTAGAGTCTGATTGTTCAGCAGATAAAGAAGATATCTGCACTGTGCTTACGTTGTGCCTTCTACCTTATCACTCTCTAGTAGGGAATTATGACTTCTAATTCTTCTGCTGCAGAGATAGCCTTGCAGTGAAATCCTTCCCACTGCAAAATACTTTTTCCAATCTCAGCTTGATGGAGATTGATCTTTGAAGAGCTCTCCATTATCTTGAAATAATCGAATGAAAAGAGAAATGATTGCTGTTCTCTTTCAGCTCCGAGTGCTCCAATAAACTGGCGACGAGGGAAACTGCTGGGCCAAGGTGCCTTTGGTCGTGTGTATTTGTGCTATGATGTGGATACGGGCAGAGAGCTTGCAGCTAAGCAGGTCCAGTTTGATCCAGAGAGTCCTGAAACAAGCAAGGTAATTCTCATCACAGCTTCTAAAGCCCTGTAAGATCTTCTCAAGTGCCTGGATCTGTCTGTCCTCCAAAGCTGGCACCTTCCTTAGGTTATCCTGGGGTTTCAAGTTGTGTGGAGAGGAATAGGAGTCATTATTCTGTAAGAGTAACTTCAGCTTGGAACTAAAATCCATTTTCTGGCTTCATTTTTGGCTCTCCTTTCTCAGCTTTTTGGTTTGTTGCCAGGTTACTTGAGGAATACTAGACTGCCCTGTGTTCCCGGTTAGGCATGGATGTGAATGAAACTAAACCCAGGAAAAGTAGGACTTTTATTTGTTTCTAAACAGAAAAAGACTGCGTGCACTTGGAAAATCCACTTTCTGAGCTTATGTGTTAGGCCCTATATCAAGTGTGTTATTTACCTGTTTCCTCTTCTGAATTCTCCCTGTCCTCAAGACAAACTGAACTGTGGTGTGTCAGTGCATCAAGAACAGGAATGTGACAACACATTGGGAACAGTGGGGATGGGAAGAGGCACCTTAAAATTACAGGTTAGCACCCAGCTCCCTGCACAATGGTTGCAGCTGGAATGGCTGTTAGGTTCTTTGTTACTATTTTAACGATGTACCAGTTTCCCAGTGTTGAACAAATTTACTTTGAGCTGGAATAACTGATCTGTGAAGATTAAATTATCCTGATTTTATAAGGGCTATCAGTGCCAAGTCCTAACTTAGTCAGTTCTAAGTTATACCATGTCTCTGTTGTAAACCAGATGGTAACTCTGAGCCAGAGAGGAACCGCCTGGAATGCTCACTGCAACTCCAAACCTTAAACTGTCAGTTTGCCCAATTAAGCAACTTCCTCTGATTCCCCACATCTCTGCAGCAGCCAGGTCCTTGCTCTTGAGGAGTTGCATCCTCTCCCAGTAGCAGGAGTGGAGAGAGGTAACTGGGACTAATTTTGGGGAAACCATCATTCTTTTTGCCATATGTCCTCGTGCGCTGGGATTTTATTCATCCTGTTCATTCCCTGGATTTGGGAAGAACCTGGTACTTTTCCTGGGCAACAAACATCTCTGCTTCAATCTGGAATTGTTGGATAGCCTGTGTGCTGTGATGCCCTGTTTTCTGTGGCAAGAATAGAGCGAAGAATCAGGATCATATGCAATAGCTGCAGATTGTGTGAAGTAAATAAGAGAGGAAGCTGTTTCTGAGTTGACTCAAGTAAAACCATCAGTGGGAATCAGAACAGGACTGTGTAGGAGCTCTTAGCACCTGTGGTTTTGCTCTCTCGCTTGCTTGGGTTGAGGTTCATACAGAAGGATTCCAGGCAATGCTGTAGCTGTGTATTCAGTGCTTTTGCATAATGGAAATTAACACTCAGTGTCCTCAGCTTGGTGGTGAGAAGGAAGGTTGTAGCTGTGGTGCTCATGAAGAGTGCTTCCAACCAACTTAGCTAAAACCGTTCAGCTACAGAATCAAGACAAGAAACAGCCTTTTCTGGTACTAAATCCATTTCTGGATGATAGGCCCATGTTCTGACTATCGGAGCTTCTGCTCCAATACTTACCTGCTTATTATACAGTAAGGGTTAATGTGAAACATCAGTAATGCTTGCCTGTTCCAAGAAGTAGGTGAACCAATGCCATGGATTAGACTTCTTCAGTGTAATGATGGTATTGTCAGCGATTTGGACCCATTTCTGAGGATGGAATATTGCTGATGCCAGAACCTCATTTTCTCCTTCAACATCCATAGGAAGTAAGTGCCCTGGAGTGTGAAATTCAGCTGCTGAAGAACCTCCAGCACGAGCGTATTGTTCAGTATTATGGTTGCTTACGGGATCGAGCAGAGAAGACGTTAACCATCTTCATGGAGTACATGCCAGGGGTAAGAGCTGACACAAGCAGTACAGTCACAGATCATACAGTCAGATGAGTGGGTTTATTAGTTGATGTTAGTCTTAGTTATTCCACTTTCTCCTACTGGCTTATAATCATAGAATCACAGAATGGTTTGGATTGGAAGGGACACCTTCCACCAGAGCAGCTTGCTCCAAGCTCCTGTGTCCAACCTGGCCTTGAACACTGCCAGGGATGGAGCAGCCACAGCTTCTCTGGGCACCCTGTGCCAGCGCCTCACCAGCTCTCTTCATTAGTCACTAAAGCCAGTTCTTTTCTTCAGTCTAAATTTGTTCTGCCAAAGTACTTCAAAGGACTTGGGCCAACTTGTAAATGAGGCTTAATGAGTGAGCAGAGTCATATAGCACAGCAAATGAGGCTAAAAGTGACCCTGCAAAAGGGAGGGTTTTGATCTGCATCAGTCTGCTGAACTATTTTGTTGCTTGTCTTCACAAGCAGTTGTACCAGCACAGCTCAAGAGTGGAGGACACAGAACCTCCTTAAGCTGTTTTTGCCATAAAGCATGTCCTTGCTTTTCTTAAAAGGGGCTTTTTAGGGCAAAATGCTGTAAGAGCCTCATTAGGAGACATTTGGGTGTATAACTCAGTTACACTCATGGGAATTGAATGGAGACTTCAGGATGTGTGGTTTGGCATTTCTTTGCCAACCCTTTCTGTTTGTTTTTGGTGCAGGGGTCAGTGAAAGACCAGCTGAAGGCTTATGGTGCTCTCACGGAAAACGTAACCCGAAAATACACTCGTCAGATTCTCGAAGGGGTCTCGTACCTTCACAGCAACATGATTGTGCACAGGGACATAAAAGGTAAGAGCAGCTCATGATTGATGTCTGTCCCACGTGCTGAAGGAACTCTGGAAACAGAAACCAAATGTTGGACCTTCTGAACATTGCTTTGCTCACTTGGTTTTATTGTGGTCTTATGTTCATGTGCACAGCTTAAGGAAGGTGATGTCCTAGGCTGGGTAAGGGAAGTTGGGCTGTTCTTTACAGGACCTGAGAGCCAAAGTCCTGTTTCTCAGGTGGTAGGCATACCGCTTGCCATAAGCACTCAGTGAACCAGCACATCTGGCTCTTGTGAGTGTCTGTGTAAGAAACCTCCAGTTTTCCATATAGAGCTTTTGTGATTAGTCCTTAATCTCCCTCTTCCCAGTATAACCCCATGGAGCCAGCCAGTCTCCTTAAGAGTTAAAGGCAACAGATGTGGCAGACACCAACAAGTTCTTCTGTTCTCTAGAAGGATCAGGAGGGATGTTTCTGCCTCCATTACGTGCCCTCTGGGCTGACAAAGGGAAAAGGTGATGCTGATTCTTGAATAACACCTTGTATACCACTGAATTCAGCTCTTCCAGTGGGGAAGTGATGAAACTATCTCCCAGCAGAAGTGCATTTTCTTTACGGGCAGAAGTATTTCAAGTAGGCACACACCACACAATGGCGACGCAGGGTTCTTTGTCTTATTGTACCTGTGGAGGAAGAGCTGGTTTTGGTATCTAAGTCTTAGTTTGTGTCCACATATCATAGAATCCCAGACTGGTTTGGGTTGGAAGGGACCTTAAAGACCATCCAGTTCCAACCCCTGCCACAGGCAGGGACACTTCCCACTAGAGCAGGTTGCTCCAAGCCCCGTCCATCCTGGCCTTGAGCACTGCCAGGGATGGGGCAGCCACAGCTTCTCTGGGCAGCTAAGCAAGCTACACTTTGTTTTTTATCCTGGTGCTCCATGTTCAGAGCCTCTGACCCAGTAGAGTGGAGATTGACTTGTTTATTGTAGGAGTTCAGAGTGTTTTCATTAGCTACATCTGTTACCCAGCTGACCAGAAAGCAATGACTGTACTCACCAAAGCAGCATCCCAAGAAAAGTATTTCCTACACAGCTATGTGCTATCCAACCATTGGCCTGGGGGCCCTGCATAGGCTGAGCTGTTTACAGGCAGTGTAACAATGATGGTGCTGACTCAGCTCTGATTTCCCTTCCCCCTTCACTTCCTTGTGTTTTTCCCCTGAAGTTTTTCCCATTTGCAGCCATTAGCAGTTGGCTTGTCTACAGCCTGCATTACAGAGATGATGCTTAGCAGCTCACCTGAGGCTTAACAGGGAAAAAGCCATACCATGAGCATGGTATTTCTGGGTTGGATATCAGCTCCATTGGCTGCGGGTCTAGCAGTTGGATTGCATGAAAATAGCTATCTCCATTCTTTGTTTCTTGTCCAGGAGCCAATATTCTCCGTGACTCTGCTGGGAATGTGAAGCTTGGGGACTTTGGGGCCAGCAAACGGCTGCAGACAATCTGTATGTCTGGAACAGGCATCCGCTCTGTCACGGGCACACCGTACTGGATGAGCCCGGAGGTGATCAGCGGAGAAGGCTATGGAAGAAAGGCTGACGTATGGTGAGGTTTGAACCTTCTGTCCATAGAGCAGTTTACACGTTTTCCTGAAGCGAGATAAGACACATGCATTCTGTCCTCTGTATATCCAGGTTGTGATTCTGCCTGGATCAGAAGTTTAAGGCAAAGTGGAGGAGTTGGTTTGAACTCAAGATACAACAAGCTGCAGGCTGTGCTTTGCAGTGTCAGCATGCAACTGTTCCTATGATTCCCTGGGGACAATTTCCACTCATTCCTCCCTCAAACTGATAGCTGATTTTGTTTTCTGACTGGTGGAAGGTTTCCCTCCTCCTTATATCCCTCATAAGAGAGCCTGAGGGTTGGTTAGGGAGAATCCATTCATTTGGTTATAAAATGAGAGGTGTCCTTATGACATACGGGAAATGAACAGAATGGAGAATTTGAGCTTTAGGGGAAAGATGCCCAAACACAAAAGATACAGGTCAAGATCAGAGGTGATCTGAACTATGCATGAATGGAAACTGTAGCCATGCTATTATTGGCATAGCCAAGAAACAGCCTCTGTTGAAAGAAAAGGGCCAAATGTCCTGTGTCAAAATGTTAGTTTTGGAGGCTCTAAAAAGGTGAGATGAGAAAACTAAACTAAATGACAGCAACAAAAGGTGTGTTTGTCCCTACACAGTAAAGTGAGGCCAATGCCGTTTCCTGTACAAGCAGGGAGTGGAAACAGCTGAAATGTGTCTTGTATGGAAAGAGTTAAGTTCTGCAGACTCTCCCAGATGGGATGCTTGAGGAGAGAATGGAGCACGTGCCTTTCCCCGTGGGTTGGTGCAGTTGTGGATTTCCTCTTGGTGCTGACATCGGTCCATTCCCATCAAAGAGACGCTGCTGTTGGCTGAGCTCCAGTTCCTCCAATCCCAATGGTTCTTTAGGGGGGTCAGAAGTTTCCAGTGCAGCATTAGTCCCAGGGTGGATGTGTATGGCCAAGAGGCTCAAAGACGTAACAGATCTGAACCTCTGGCTTTCTGCCACTGCTGCAGGCCCCTCTCCAATTTTCTTTTTCCTAAATAGCAGAATATGTGAGCTATTTGTTATTGCTGGAGTGACTTGACATGAAAAACATTCCTGCCGTTTGCTGAGTATCTTAAAGAAACCGGATCTGCTTAAACGGCATAAATCAGTCTAAACAATAATATATCCCTGCTTGCTTTTAAGCAAGCCCCCAGCACTTCAGCACACATGGTTTGCATTTTCTGTACTCTCTTCTAGTAAGTCTTAAGTGGCTGGAAACCAGTGTAAAATGTTCATGTTGGATTTTAAACCTTGTCAAGAAATCATTTCATGCATATTCACTCAGTTTAATTCCTTTCCTTGTCTTGGCAATTGGTGCAAGCCTGCCTCTGAAAACGTCTTTGGTTTGCTTTTCACTTTAAAAGGGGGTTTAGTTAAAAGGTACAAGAGGCAATTTTGCCTTTTTCATGGAACAATGTGATGAAAAAGGACTGGATTTAGATCTCCACTAACTGCTTTTGCTTAATATGTGGCCTGGAGGAAGCAATTAATCCTGACACCCTTCCCTATGGAATATAAGCATCACACTTGTTTCAGAGAGGTGGCTCAGCTGTGTCCATCCTCATCATTTCCTCCTTGCCTTGAAGTAGCCTGCAGACCTCCATTAACTGTAGGAGTCTTGCCTTAACATAATGATGCATGTGCTCCACCAGTGTTTAAACTTTCTCACCTTGGAGCTGTTAAGACTTTACTTTTTGACTGCCTACAATGGTTGGTTTCTTCTGAAGTGGACATATTGAGGCATTCTGAGGCTGTGCACTGAAAAGGGATTTGCCTCTTTGGGGTCAGCCAGCTGGGATTCGCTGGAGCTTGGTTAAAAAGTGTGGGTTTATCTTATATCAAGTGCCTTAGAGAAGTACCAGGAGCAGCAACACCTAAATACCACTGAGATCAAACAGCACCTTGAGGGACATCTCTTGTGCACCTTGTGTCCTCTGTTGTTAACACAGATGTTTGCTCAGAGGAGAGTTTGAGCTGAGAGTAGCTGGACAGATGGCACTAAATGGTTCTTGGTGCAGTGAGGGGCCAGCCTCCCTGTCTCAGCACTTCACTGCTGAGCTGACAGTAAGAAAAGCAGCAACCTTGGCAGGTCTGGCTCTGTGCACGCACGGGGTTTGCTGAACACAAAGGCATCTTCTAGCTGGTTTCAAAGCAGACCTGGCCCTTGCTGTTCACTGCTCAGCCATTCTGTGTTATTGTGTGTCAATCCTTGCTTCTTGTTTTTCTTTCCTGCTTTTCCAGGAGCCTGGGTTGTACTGTTGTGGAAATGCTGACAGAGAAACCACCTTGGGCAGAGTACGAAGCCATGGCAGCCATCTTCAAAATTGCCACCCAACCCACCAACCCCCAGCTCCCTTCCCACATATCAGAACATTGCCGGGACTTTCTAAAGCAGATCTTTGTGGAAGCCAGGCACAGACCCTCTGCTGAAGAGCTGCTCAGACATCAGTTTGCACAGCTCCAGTACTGAATTACCTCCCTCGCTAGCAGCTCCTGCTGGGCTCTCCATGCCCCGTCTGGTCTAGTTGCAACTGCCCGTTGTGGTGCTGCATCTTCCAAATGCCAACTCAGCTGGCCTAGTCCTTTGGGGAAGTTTATGCCAAGGAACCTAGGATCTGCTCTTGTGCCTGATACCTTTGTTTGCTGGACTGATGTTTGTTCTACTGCCAGCTAGCTAAACAGCTGCATTTTTGCCCTAGTTACCTTGATGTGAAATTGCAGCTGGCTGCGTGTTCTCTGCAGGCCCAAGAATGGGAAGTATCTCACTGGTTGAATGGAGAAAAAAGCTGAACCAAAGTGGGAACTGGAAGAGCTATGCTCTTCAGAAGAGAAACGTGCAACAGCCATCCAGACCAGCTCTCTGTGTGTGGGTCACTGTTCTCCAGACTTGCTAGGGCTTTAGAGGCATCCCTAGGACATGACTCCAGCAAAAAGCCATGTGTCATTGAGCTTGTGCTCGCTATATAATGATCTATTTTTCTTCTGAAGTATTCAGCATCTGAAGGTGTTCAGAAAATACTGATTCAAAATTATGTGAATAGTGTTATTTTATAATGAAACCGTGGATTTGGGGGTAGGGGTGAGGGAGGTCTTTCTAGCTCAATGACAGGATAATCAGCAATGTTTCAGCAGATTGCAATCAATCACTCGAGCCTGAGATAAGGGCTCTGCCACTGATGTTAGCAAATCCAGAGCTTGATTTCCAAGGCTCAGTCTGGCCTGCCATTAAGACAGTGTCAGTTTGTGTCCTCAGAGCCAAAAAATCTTTGTTCCTGCTTCATCTCTCTTGGACTGCTGGGTCCAAACAAACCCCTCTGGAAGGGAGTTCTGTTGAGCAGCTTTCTGTCACACCTATCTTTTGGGCTGGTAACTTCTTACCATCCTTTAAACCAAAGAGAGTTCATTTGGTGCCCAGGAATTTACTTCAGGAAGAGCCTATGTTTCTTTGAGGACCTGGCCTAATAGCAAGTTGAGGTTTTTATGGGGACGAGATTGAGCTGGACACTACTTCTACTTGTGCACAGAAAGTTGGAATCAAGCTCAGCCCTTCAGTGTGTGTGCTTTGTTTTACAAGCATGCAAGTGTTCATTTAAGATTGCCATAAAATGTCACAACCCTATTTCAAGAAGCTTTTAAGTCCAACAGTGAACAAGAGGGAGCATTGGCAATGCTAAAATATTGCTATAATTAATTGGAGAACCCACACAGGTACCAAGCGAAAAGTACCAAATCTCTTGAGTTCCCAATGGCTCACTGACCTGCAATACTCTATGTTGATTTGGGCACTAATAATCTTTATTTCACTCCTAAAAGACCAGCACTCCTGGGGATCATGGAGTAATTAGAAGTTATCTGTGTGAAAGGAAGCTAAGGAAATGTGCTATTAAGTAAAACACTGCTTTATAGAGCAGCACTGAAGGTGTTCTGCTCTTGGTTTGGAAACCATATTAAGGCTCCATATAACCTCCACTCCTCCCCCATAAAAACTTGAAAAGTGTTTTCCTAATGCAGTAAAATGAACAGCTTTTAAGTGAATACTAAGAGTAGGATAAGGCAAGTTTTAATGAAACCTTGAACACATGAGAAGGGCTGGGTTGAATTCAAAGAGGGGAAAAAAAAGAACCTTAAAAATGCCAAATAACCAAAACTCCCTGACAGGGTTCAATAGCCTGAAGTGGTTTTTCTGTGCCAAACTCGGAGCTGTGTGTACTCAGTTGTTGCTTTCACTTTGAGGCTCTCCTGCACTACTACAAGGATGCACTGTGTAGGTTGTAGGCACTTACGGAGGATGCCTTTTAGGAAAGCTCTTGTTCCATAATTTATTAATTCTAATGAGAGCACTTCTATTAATCTGTTCCAAAGCTGGAACTTGACTCCACATTGTCAAGACACGTGGCCTGACTTATAGCTTGCCCTTCACTGTTGCTTACACCCAAGGGAAGCAAGGGCATGACACTGCTGCTCTGTGATAGGGAGCTTTTTACACCACTTTGCTGTGGGATAAACGGCTGCTTATGTTGCAGAGGAATGTGAGATTATTCCTGTAGTCTGTATGACAGGAATAGGGGAGGCAGCACTCTTCAAGCCTTGCAACTAGCACCTAAATATACCAAAGATTGGAATTCATCACACTTCACCCTGCAGACATACAGCAGCGATCAGGAGTGTAGTGGTCCTGCCTGCATAGGTTCCTCTCTCCCCTTGGCTTGGCCTCACCAAATTGAGACCTTCTTCCATGGTCTCTCCATTGCTGTCCCACACACTGTTCTGGGAGAGAATGGGGCACAAGGAAATGGTGTCACTTTTAATGTTTCAAAGCAACTAAATCCTCAGGATCTGTTGTGGCTTTTACCTCATACACATCATGGAAGGCTGTTCCAGAGCAGAGCAAAGAGCATCCTGGACTGATGGGCTCAGTCCTCTCCCCACCAGAGCATCCGGTCCTTCCCACCACCTATGCTGAAATGTGCCTACTCTGTATACACTTGTATTCCAGTGTGTAGTAATGAAAGCAAATAGCAGTTGTACAGTGACAGAGAACATGGGGTGCCAGCTTGGACTTCCTGTATCCCAGCACCTGACCCAATGCCATCTCTTCGGCACAGGAACAAGCCAAAGCATTACTTGTATGTTTGGAGATGCACTTTTATGAATGTAGTTTCTATCGCTCTTTTTTTAGCTCTTTTTACATCATGTAAACGGTGATGCCTCATACTTTTTTGGTTTATTTATATGGTAAAAGATCATATTTGGTAATTTTTATATATAGCGACTGTTACAAGGTGGGGGGGAGGAGGGGAAATACATTTTGACTCCTTTATGAACTTACAAAGGAAAAAAAGCAGCTGGTTTTGCAGAGAATTTGCTGATGGTTTAGAACAGGTAAAGCCAAGCCAAAATGCCACCGTTGTTTCCTTACAGTCCTCCTGGGGATGAGAAAGATCTGAAGTCCGTTGCTACAATGGATAAACTTGGGACCAACACTTATACATGGCCCAGGCGGCAAGCACATTTGAAGTGAATATAAATGTAATGACACCTCTGGATTGAATTGCATCCGACGTCTTTATCCTGGCAGAATTGAATGGAAAGCTGGGAATAACCTCATTCAGGGGAGTGCCAGGCTGACACTGAGCTGTGTATCCATTTAGTGCCATGGAGGCCTTGGCAGTGCTGGAGTAAAGGTTGGGTTTGATGATCTTAAAGGTCTTTTCCAACTAAGTTGATTCTATTCCAAATGTTATGCTGTGCTTTCTGCTGTTCCTTCCAGGGAGGGGTATATTGAGTAGTGAATCCCAAGTGGAAGGCGCTGCAGAAATGGGCAATATTCTGCTTGAAGACAAATATCTTGGAGGAGTCCCACTATCCTGAGCCAGGTGGAACTGAGCAGGAAGATGTCTGAGATTCCCATCAAAAAGGAACTTGGGAGAATGGAGGGATTTGCCTCTCCCTCAATTATTAGGAAACAAACTGTTGGCATTTTGGTCTCGGTGTGACGATTCTGAGCATTCCAGGTTATTTGCTTGTTCTCCAGTAAATTCCACCTTTGCCTATTCTAGGGGCAGCGATTTGGATTATTCTTTTCCCGGTTTTGGGGTAGTTTTCCAAAGGACTTGATGCTCCAAGCAAACAGTTCCCATTGTCATTAATTAGCAAAACAAATTGACCAAGAGGGAAATTGGTACTTGCTCAGGTGACACACGGGTTTCCCAAGGGCCAGGATAACATGGGAATCTTCAATAAACCCACCCATCCCTGCTGTACACATTGATCATGGTAGGCAAAGGCCAGATCCAGGAGGCTGAATAAGATCCCAGGGATTGGTGCTTAGGTTAATAGCTGCTACATGAGAAGGTTTTCTGTCTTTGATACAGTCCTGTGGTACTGGCCCTTGGAGCTGGGAGTGTTCAGTCTGTCCTTAATTCTCAACCTAAAATAGGTGTCCTCTGCGGTTTAATGGTGTTTGGGCTTCAGGTCTTCAAACCCCAGCCTTGTTCAGGAGCAAGTCTCACTGAGCAGCTCTGATTTCCCAGTTAGAAAAGGTAAATGTGCCTGGGGGGCAGTTCAGAAAGGACGAAAGGGACTTTATTGCCTGTGTGACATAGTGTGGAGCAGGGAGAACTGCTTTAACCTGGATTGTGCAGAAGACCTTGAACCAGTAGTCTATATGTACCGACCGGGGGCTTGCAGTGCAAAGCCAGGCCAATGTATCATTTTATTTACAATAAAATTATCATTTATATGAAAGCCTTTGTTTGGTGGTGGTTTGCAAACAGTGTCACTGATTTCCTGTGCAAGCGGTGCCTCAGGGTAAAGTGAATATGACAACTTGTTTTCCTTCTAACTAAGGACCTGAACTGATGGAAGGTATTGTTCCTTTCAGGTATTTTTTCTTTGGGACAACTGGAGCAGGATCCTATCAGTGAGGTGTTGCTTCCTGGATCAGGTAAGCACATGTCCTCCAAAGGCTGCCTCTGAGGTTGGTGACATTCAGCCTTGCAGGAGAGGAGCTGGGCTGCTTTTTTGGCTCTTCATGTGGAGATCATAGAATCATTTAGGTTGGAAAAGACCTTTATGATCATTGAGTGCATTTAAGATCATAGATCATCTCAGTCTCCTCTCTGGCAGGTTAAAGCCATTCCCCCTTGTCCTGTCATATGGTGAGCTCCCTTCCAGAAATGAAGCTGCCAGCAGAAGTGGATGGTCTTGCACTGAGTGTATGAAAGATGTGGGACAGGATGAGCTCTGCTGGCCCAGACTAAGGCAAGAGAATGGTAACCACGTTTCCAACTATTTTCAGACTACATTCCTTTTTTCCAGCAGTACTATCTTAGGAAAGGACAGAAACAGTGCTGCTTTAAATTCATCTGCATAACTCGCTGAAATGCTCATTTTTCCCTTGTGCTGGTCCTAGCCTTGGTGTCACTTCAGCTGTGAATGCCACTGTGGTCCCTCAAGATGCTGTCCCGTGGGTCCTAACCACAACCTTCCCTCTGCCTGCCTTTCCCAGGCCATGATAGAGCTCATTGCTATGTTGGTTAAATACTGACATGTTTGTAAGTGTAAAATATGCTCAAATGAGAAGAAATGGGTTAACACCCCGATGCAATAGAGCCCCCTGCACATGAAATGAGCAGATGCGTGGCGCTTGTGGGCTGGTCCAGAGCAGATGAGAACCAGACAAGTGAACTTGTCCCAGAACACAAATGGCTTGTGGAACCAGAAATAACCACCTCCTGCTACTTCCTGCCACCCTCTATGTGTGTTAGAACCTGACAGCCCTGCCGTTGCTGAAGGAGGAACTTGGAAGTCACCTTTACTTGAGGAGGCGCTTCCCAAAGCTGATACCTTCATTCTTCTTTCCACTCTGTATGTTCAGTGCTTAACATTTGCTTTATGAACACGAGATTCACACCTTAGGTTTGTACCATGGCATGTTTGTGCCTGGACTCCCCTCCTACTCACACCCCTCTAAAGTAAATATCTCTGTAGTAATTCTGCTTTCCACAAGTGCATATTCCTTACTTGAATCTTCACCATACCTGGCTATAGGTGGTGGCTGGGAGAGGAAAGCATCTGGAGGCTTGGGTTGAAGGTTAATCAGCCACAAAGCACTGACCAACACACAAAGAAATGCAGCTAAAAACCTCTTCTGCCTTTCTCTATTCCTGGTGATGTGGGTTCTATGCACAGTGTGGCTCAGGGTAAGGTGACACGAGGTACATTTCCTCTCTGCATCCCCTTCTGAAGCAAACAGGGTTTCAAATCTCTATTGAGGTTGGCTAATAGTACACTGCTGTGGCTCGAGGAGAGTGTAAACTAGGAACAATGTCTTCTGGATTTGATATTGCCTGGGTGTGGGTGTATTGAATTATATCCAGGAAATGCTGGCACAGTGAGCTGTCGTGTCACTTGTTCTTCTGTTGATCTCTGCCTGGTGCTCTGTATCTTGGCCAGAGCAGGACATCTGCACAGTATGGATATAGATGGATGCTTACTGACTTACTGTTTCCCAATTATTCCGTGAAGCTGTTGGCTTGAGTTTCCAGGCTTTGGGAAATGTCCATTCCTGAGGTCAAAGGCAGGTTGGTAGCAGAAGCCTTGTGCTTGTGTGGGAATGCAAAAGGTTGTGGTGGTTGTTCATTGCTCTTCAGTTCTATTATCTCTTCAGTGGTAAAACCAGGTCTGCTCTCTGGAGGTGCAGGCAGCAGTGAGCCATTTTCTGTGCTTCACATTAAGGGAACAGCCCTTGTGCTGCTATTAAAGCCGCTGCTCTTGAGCTCTCTCTGCAGTGCCCTGGAGCCCAGAGAGCTGTAGAATCCTCTGCTTTGCCTCCTGCTGCTCTGTTGAGGATATTTCCCTATGGAGCTGCTGCACTGCTTTTGCTGTGCTGGAGCAGCACAAAGAAGCCCCAGCAGGGACCAGGTCATGACTCGGAAGGAAGCTTAAGACATAGAACCATAGAATGGGTTGGGTTGGAAGGGACCTTAAGGATCATCCAGTCCCACCACAGACACAATAGGAGCGTGGAGCTGTTGGAGTGAGTCCAGAGGAGGCCATGGAGCTGCTGTGAGTGCTGGAGCAGCTCTGCTCTGGAGCCAGGCTGAGAGCTGGGCTGGGGCAGCCTGGAGAAGGGAAGGCTCCTGAAGGGAAGAGCTTAGAGCAGCTCCAGGGCTGAGTGTTGCAGTAAGTGACCGGGTCTGCTCAGAGAGAGGGGGTTTGCAGTGGATGGGAGGGGTTCAGAAAGGAGGGTTCCAGTCCCAGTGGTGTGAAACCAGCTCTCATCATAAATTAGCTGGATTTCAGCTACAAGTTAGGGACATAAAGACAATGGTTTGGCCTTTATTTTATTCTGTTTTATTCTGTATTACAGAAACCTCACATTTGGAGCCATTTGAAGCTGTGTGCAGAGCCTGGCATGGGAATCGGGGAAGCAGGAGTTGGCTCCTTTGTGTGCAGCAGCCGTTCTGTCAGGTGTAGCTATACTGGATGTCTCTGTCCCTATGTGAATCTGATGCTCCCCAGATTCTCTTCCCTCCCCTCAGCTCTGGTACCTGGCTCAGCTCACCACAGAATCAGACACCAATAGAGCAGGCTGAGGATCTCATGCCATATGCTCACACACGTCCCCCTTCCATTGCTGCCATGTTCAGTGAGGGCTGGCTGTGCCCCTGTGAGAATGGGGTAGGTAGAGAATGGTGTACTATTAGTTCTAGCAGCTCTAGAGATGTACTCGTGTACTACTAATTCTAGCAACTCTAGAGCTGTACTGGTGTAATACTAGTTCTAGCAGATCTATTGATGTACTATTGTACTACTAGTTTTAGCAGATAGCTCTAGAGATGTACTAGTGTACTACTAGTTCTAGCAGCTCTAGAGATGTACTAGTGTACTACTAGTTCTAGCAGCTCTAGAGATGTACTGGTGTACTGCTAGTTTTAGCAGCTCTAGAGATGTATTAGTGTACTCCTAGTAGCTCCTAGTTCTAGCAGCTCTAGAGATGTACTCGTGTACTTCTAGTAGCTCCTAGTTCTAGCAGCTCTAGAGATGTACTCGTGTACTTCTAGTAGCTCCTAGTTCTAGCAGCTCTAGAGATGTAATCATGTACTTCTAGTAGCTCCTAGTTCTAGCAGCTCTAGAGATGTACTGGTGTACTACTAGTTTTAGCAGCTCTGGAGATGTACTGGTGTACTGCTAGTTCTAGCAGCTCTAGAGATGTACTAGTGTATTTCTAGTAGCTCTAGAGGTGTACTAGTGTACTATTAGTTCTAGTAGCTCTAGAGGTGTACTAGTGTACTATTAGTTCTAGCAGCTCTAGAGATGTACTGGTGTACTACTAGTTCTGGTAGCTTTAGAGATGTATTACTGTAATGCTAACACTAATAGTACTAGAAAGTGCTGCTGTCTTTAGACAGAGTTCCAAATTGCAGTTCTGGGGAGGAAAGGAGAGAACTGGAACATTGTTCTTCTTCCTTAAATTGGGTTTTTCCCCCTACCCCAGAGTGCTCTGGTGCAGTTCAGGCTGCTCTGGACATGGTGGCCCCGCTCTGCAGGCAAGAGCAGCAGGCAGCCAAGGCGAGGGATGGAGAAGTGAGGCCAGCAAGGAACAGGAACCAAAACCCAGGAGCTTGCTTTCATTTTGTAAGCCAGCCTTCGGCAGGAAGCAGTCACAACGTACCCAGCACCATGGAACAGTGGGTCCTGGTTCATCACAGCAGTGATGTTGTGATGGGCAGGAAGCAGCTTCTATCACTGTGTTAGCTGCACATTGATGTGAGGAGCCTGCAGCAGCACCTGCACCTTGGGAACAGTCCAAGCACTTGGTGAGGCCGATGCTCAGTGGAGCCTTGCCAGGGTCTCAGTCCAAGCACTTGGTGAGGCCGAAGCTCAGTGGAGCCTTGCCAAGATCTCAGTCCCTGCTGAGCTCACAGCCCTGGCCTTTTAAAGAAGTAATTTATCCACCATGAGGGGCACTGGGCTCACCCAACACGTCTCTGATGTCAGTGCCCACCCAGAGGACTTGTGACCTGGATTAAGAGTATCTCTATGTACCCTCCATTCCTCCTGGGCTCCTCTGAACTGCCCATGTCCATCCAGTTCTCTTTCAATCCTTAGCTCTGTTTTCATGGCTGGCTCTGGGTTCTCCCAGACAGGACATGCTCAATGGGAGCTCATGGTAGTGGCTGGTGATGGAATTGGGGCTCTTGCTGTGATGCCAAAGGCTATGCGGGCTCTGAAAAGCCAAATTCTTGTAGCATATGAAAGATGTAGGGTCCCTTGAATGCAAGCAAGGCTTACACATCATGTGTGGAGGAAAGAATAAATACAGACCTGCTGGAGAGGGTCCAGAGGGACGGGTTTCATCCATACCAGAGCTCATCTTGTACCAGTCAGCCCATAGGGAATAGAGGCAGCATCTGCTTGCAGAGGCTGGGCCCATTGATATGGGGAGGGAGCCACAAAATGTGTGCAGGGCAAAGGTGTGGATCTAATTCACAGAACGGAGAATTCCCTTTGGGAGAGGTCTGGGCTCCGTGTGGAAGCTGGTGTGCAGGTGGAAATCCAGACTTCATGCCCCAAAGGACCACTCTGCCTCCATCCTCGCACTGCACACACGTACTCAGGGATACGTTGATCCTGCATGGACAGAGGCTCTTTCCACAGTGCCTGGGCAGTAAGAGGCAGCCCTCACCACTGCTCCCACCTCCCCAGCCCCTGAGAACACAGGACACCACAAGGAAGGCTCAGAAACCTTGTATTACAAAAATAAGAGGGCGCCTGGCGCAGGACCTACCAAAGGCAGATAGAAAAGGACAGACACTGAGAAACAGTCGCAGGGCAACATCCTTAAGGCTGAACATTCCCAGCTGAACTGAGCTGATGTAAACCAAGGACCCCCCTTAGCCAGAGCCCCAGCAAGGCAGGATTGGTGTGGCAGGAGCTGGGAGCTCTGCTCTGACTTAGAGGATGGGTTAAGCCCCCTCCAAGATCATCTCTTTATCCATGGTGACAAACCTGAAATGCATGTACAGGGCTGGGCATCGGGTCTGCTCTCAGGAGCTGGGGCTTGGAGGCTGTCCCCTGATCACCTTTGCATGGAGGGACCCCTCTATACATCCTCCAGAGAGGGCTGGGCTGCCCCCCACCCTCACCACCCACGGCCCTTGGATCCCCTTTGCTTTACATCAGCTCAGTTAGCGCCCGGCTCAGCACCATTCCGGTGCTCCAGGGAAGGTAGAGCCGGTCCCGCTCACGCCGACTTGGTCCCACTCTCCACCTCCTTGTGCACCCAGAGCTCCTTGTGCTGCTTGCGCCCAAAGCCCTCATCGTAGTTGCCTTTACTCTTGAAGAGTTGCTGGAAGTGGGGCTTGCAGTAGAATTCCCCATGGAGCGCTGCGTAGGTGCCCAGGCTGGGGAAGGAGAACAGGGTTAGCTGGGATCCAGGAACACCTTAGAGCAGCTCCCGGTGCCTAAAGGGGCTGCAAGAAACCCTGAGAGGGGCTTTGGACAAGGGATGTAGGGCTTGGAGCAGGCTGGGCTTGTGGAAGGTGTCCCTGCCCGTGGCAGGAGGTTGGAACTGGATGAGCTTTAAGGTCCCTTCCAACACAAACCATTCTATGATCCTATGATTCAGCTGAGATTTGGGACCACTTGGGCACATATGCCCTGTGTCTTGCTGTGAAGAATGTGCTGGGGGTCACATGAATGTGATGGGTGGACTATTTGGAAAGGCATCCCCCATCCATGGGTACCACATTGCCATCCATCCACCCCTCCGACAGCAAGCACCATGGCTGCATCCCGCTCAGGCTCACCTGAGCTTGGTGTGGCAGTGCTTGCAGCAGAAGCAGGCGTTGTGGAAGACGAACTTATCAGCCACCAGCCGCTCCATGGGGTACACGGTTTTCTGGCAGGCACTGCACATCTCCTTCACTTGTGCCTTCAGGCTGAAGGACTGCACGAGGGGAAAGCAAAGGAAGAGAGGATGAGGAAAGAGTTTAGGGATCTTGTGCCTGGCTTCCCCCACAGCCTCTTCCCCAATATCCACAATGCCATTGGGTATGGTATTGGGCTGTTCAGCCTGGAGAAGGCTCCTTAAGGGGAGACCTTAGAGCAGCTCTGGTGCCTAAAGGGGCTGCAGGAAACCTGGAGAGGGGCTTTGGAGAAGGGCCTGGAGGGACAGGACAAAGGGAATGGCTTTAACTGCCAGAGGGGAGACTGAGATGAGCTCTTGGGCAGAAGCTGTTCCCTGTGAGGGTGCTGAGGCGCTGGCACAGGGTGCCCAGAGAAGCTGTGGCTGTCCCATTCCTGGCAGTGCCCAAGGCCACGTTGGACACAGAGGCTTGGAGCAACTGCTCTATGGAAGGTGTCCCTGCCCGTGGCAGGGGTTGGAGCTGGAGGAGCTTTAAGGTCTCTTCAACCCAAACCATTCTGTCATTCTATGTGAGTCATCCCCGTCTCCCCTCACTCTCCCTGTGCTGCACCACTGCTGAATGATAGGATGGGGTTTGGTCCCTCCCTCCTTGCCGTGAAGGATGCGGTGGTCGCAGGTACCTTGGAGCGCTGCACGGTGCTGCCTCCTGAGCTGTTCTTTGCCTCCTGTGAAGAGAAGAGAAATCAGGATGAAAGTCTGGTGCTGAGGAGCTGCAGAGGATGGGAAGGGGCAGGACCTCTGCCTGGCGGTCACTGCATGGTGACTGTCTCGGAACTCAGTTGCCAGGGCCATGCCCTCCTCATGCCCAGCTCTCAAGGAGCTCTAGTGCTGGTTCCCATCAGCAGCTGTGTTGTTTCGGAGCCCCGTTATCAGCCCATCACCATGGGACATCCTGCACGTGGGCTGAGATGGAAGAGCCTCTGTAGTCCCTGCAGGCTCTTGTATCCATCTGTGCCCATGGGGGATGCAGGAGGGACGTGGGACATGGATGGAGGAGCAAAAGGGAAGAGCTCCAAGCGCTGAGGTGCTCTCAGTGCACGTTCTCCCACCTGCAGCAGCTCATCCCACATCACCTCCTGCTCCTTCCCTTCACTCTCCCCACACCCCTGCAGCCTCCCAGGCTGTTTGCACACCCATTGGGTCCCTACCAGCCATCTGCACGTATCGAACCTGCCTTTGCACAGTGAAGATGCTCTCTTCTTTCAAACAGGAGCAAAGGGACAAACCCACTTCTAGCAAGGAGCAGGCAGGAACCGCTCTACCACCTTCTGCCTGTGCACTGTTTGTTCCCAAGGCGATCCCAGAACATCACCTCACTGCCTCCAGCTCCTTCCTCTTGCTCTGCTTGGCCCCAGGTTGATTTTCCCTCCCGCTTCGTCCTTCCCCATTGTTTCTGCTCTGTGTTTTTGGGAAGAGCTCACGGCAGCGCACAGGAAGCTCTCACTTCAGAGCCGCCTCCTCGGATGATTCCCAGCTGCTCTCATTGAGGGAGGTCAGGGACACCGATTTCCCTCTCATTCCCTTAAGGAAGAATGAGCCAAAGTCAACAAGAGGGACACGGGCGGCGCGAGGCTCAGGCCGTGTAAAACCGGTTGCATCCCTTGGCACTGGGAAAGCAACCGCAGGTGCTCTCCTGGGGTTCCATGCGCTGCTTCCAGAGCTAAGGAAAGCACCGCCTCTTTGGAGCTGGATGCATCCGTTTGCAAGGCTCCAGCAATGCACTGCTGCTCATCACTTCTCGGCAGCCTTCTGGCTCCGAGCAGGCAACACTATCTGCTTAATATCTGCTCTGTCCTCCCTAGGGGAAAGGGCCATATCCTGTCCCAGCAGGAGATGTTCTGGAGCCTTTATGTTTTTCCATCTCCAAGCCTGAGCAGCTCCTGATTGTGCTCTTGGAAAGCCATAGAAACACAAACAAACAGAGCAATGAGAGCAGGGAGAGCAGCTCCGTGTGGAGCAGAGCACTGGGATGTGCTCAGCAAACAGCACCTTCTGCTGGACCATTCCTGGCCCCAGTGAGGTGGGTGAGGAGCAGTGACTGTGCCTTTGAGCACCCTAAAACATCTAGAATAGAGCCTTTATCCACAGCCCTCCCCAAGGGTCAAACCCGGGGGGAAAGACCCATACAAACCCCTACGTACATGAGCTGGGGGGGAGCTGGGAGGTCCCGTGGCCTGGAACATGGTTTCTTCCCCTCCTCTGCGTGTTTAATGCTGAGCTTGGTGCCCGTGGGGCGACGTTCCCTGGGGCGATGTCTGACACAAGCCTCTTGCAACACCTGGAAAGGAAATGTCAAGAGGAGCAGGGCTGGTTTCATCACCCCAAGAGCTGCTGTGCAATGGTGATGTGCTCAATGCTTCCTCCATGGGCTCCATGTGGCCTCTTGGGCTCCTGGAGGGAGCCAAGGGTTTGGGGCACAGCAGGATGGATGTGGGCAGGAGGTGCAGGTCTGGAACACAGAAGGTGATGTGGGCAATGGGCTCAATAGCTCTAGTCCTGGAGTCATAGAATGGTTTGGGATGGAAGGGACCTTCAAAGCTCATCCAGCCCTGCAATGAGCAGGGGCATCTTTAACTGGATCAGAACCAGCTCCAGCCCGGCCTTGGATGTCTCTACCACCTCTCTGGGCAACCTGTGCCATTACCACCCTCACTGTAAAACACTTCTGCCTGAACCTCCCTCTTTTAGTTTAAACTATCACCCTCCTCTAGTCCCATACGAAGACATCAGGCAGGAGGGGGGTGATGGAAACACGAACAGAAGGTGATGTGATGGCTTCTGCTCACATGTGGAAGGTGGTTGGTCCTGAAGCAGCTTTAACACAGCACAGGAAGGAGAAAAGGAAGACGAAACCTCAAGCAGCATCGCAAATAACCCCTTTTGGTAATAACTGCTTGAAAAAGCACCTCAGGGGTTTTCCCCCCATTGCCCTCACCTTCAAAACACCCAGAAAAGAAGAGGCTTGAGGAGCCCTGGTATGCACGTGGGGAGAGCAAAGGATGCTGAAGGAGGAGCAGCGCAAAGGGAAGGTGAAGGATTGAGGACGTGCTGGGGGCTGCACAGCCCTTGTCACAGCTCCAGCCTCACCACAGTAACCTCCTGTCACCCTGCGGTTGGGTTGTTGTTTCCTGTGTGCTGCGGGGGGTGGCAGGCACAGGCAGCGGGTGCTGGGGCTCAGGGCAGAGCTGGTGCAGGAGCAGAACCCCCATCCCATGGGACTCAGGTCTCCAGGCTCTGTGTGGTCCCTACAGCCCAATGCGGATCCCAAGGGGTTGCACCCAGAGAACTTGGTGTCCCACCTCACACACTGATGTGGATGCAGAACTCTCCCCCTTAGCGCCTGCCATTGCCACAAGCACTTCTCCACCCCTCGCTTCCCTTCCTCTTCCCTTGCACCTCATCTTCCTCCCCTGTGCCAGCCCGTTTCCCCAGTCTCTCCATCAGCACACACAGGCTCCTTCCACCTATTCATTCCTCGCTCCTCTTGCCCCAGACCGCGTTCCCATCCACGCCATCCCACTCATCCTGCCACAAGGCTTGATGCTCTCCACCCAGCCCCGTCCTCCGGGTCTCCTTACTCTTAGCACTCCCCTTGCACGTACCCTCTGTGCTCTCCCAGCCTTGGTTTCAAGTGAGAGGTCCCCTCCGTGTCGCTGCTTGTGAGTAGTTGCTAAATGTCCTTCCTGCCGAAGGGCACGAGGAAGGAGCAGAAATCTCAAGGGGGAAGGCTGTGCCGAAGCGATAAGGGGAAACAACAAGTTAGAAACCACACGAGGAGGCTCTCATTGCTCTCCCAAGGAGGCAGGAGTGGGCTTGGGATGGGATTTGAGCCCAAGGCAGTCACCATAAGCAGAGGAGCCCCAGTGGCACAGGCTTTGCTTAAGGACGTGGTGCCACGTTGGTGTTATGAAGCCTTCACAAGTGCTTGGGCAACCCGCAGTGGTGCAGAAAGCATCTGGGGCAATGCGAGACAGCCAAGTCCAGGTCTCCACAGTGGAGGTTGACACCACGACTGCTACATCCGACTTCTCCAAGCCTCAGTTCCCTAAGGCTCTTGGGCATTTACACACCCTGCGAAGAGTAGGACTGAGTGTCCTCTCCTGGTCATGCAGCCAGCAATTCCAGGGATGTGGCTCAGGACAAGGTGAGATCCCCTTTGCTCTTCCTGCTCCTCCTTTGAGCATCTGATGGTTTGTGTGGACCAAAATACCCCTTTCTCTGAAGGGAAGTGGGCTTGGTCCGGTGGAGGGAGGTTGGCATGAGATGATCTTTAGATGGTCCCTTCCAACCTATTCTGTGTTGATTCCATGACTGAGGACTTAGGGCTTGGAGCTTCTCTGGCACCCACAGGGCATGTGAGAGCAGCCACAGCTCCCCATTAGCACCCATTGGGGGGCAGTTTGGGCTGAGGAAGGCGATGTTCATCGCAGAAGCCGCTCAGTCAGAGCTCCGGCCCCATGGCCCCTCGGAAAGCCGATGGGTTTCCGGCACAGGAAAGCAGCGTGGCTGCGGAGGGAGGGAGGCCCCTTGCTGCCATCTGCTTCCCATTAGCAGCCTGTGAAGTGTGTGTTTACTGCTGGGATCACTGCACCATTGCAGGAGGCTTTCCCAAAGGCAAAGCACAGGGGGAAGGGGGATGTGGGCCCCTTCCTCCTCCATCCTGGGAGCACGGAGAGGATTCGAGCTGTGGGTTAAGCTGACGGTTGTGGGGACCCAGGGCAGGTCCTATTGGCTTAACGCAGGGAAGAGCAGCCAGGCCGCTTCTGTGGCACCACTGCCCTGTTCATGAGGTTGCCAGAGAGCATCCCCAGCAGATGGACCTGTCCCTGCACCCCAGGGCACAGAGATACCTTCCACCATCCTGATCCATTAATCTGCTTTACATCCATGTTCTGTGCCTATGAAAAGCTGCCGGTGGGAGAGCCAAAATGCTGAGGGATGCTGACAAAGACCAGTTGGGGAGGAAGAGGACTGCCTTTGCAGGGTAACAATGGGAGACCCACACAAGCAAAGAGGGAGCCTGAGGGAAGCCCTTGCTCGCCCTTTCTGCTCTCCACCTTTGTCCCTGTCTTCCCTTGCCTCTCCTCAGGCAAACAAGCATCACAGGCAAATAGCTCATGCTCCTTCCCTTCTCTTTTCTGGTTTTTCATAGTCTCTTCCATACACCATGCTCCACCTGGAAGCATCACCTCCTGGTTTCCAGCATCAGTGTATTTCCATTGACCATGATACCAGCATTACCTGGTTCTTCTCCCCCCATAATATTTGCCTCTAAGGGGGGTTCATAAAGAGAAAGCATTCTTTATCAATCTCTTTTAGCAGAAGAAGCAAATTCCATTGCATCTGTTCTTATAAGGTTCCTCCAGTGCCCCCTTGGTGGCTCATTGAACGGAGGTGAGCAGGCCTGGATGCACCACACTGAAGATCTCAGACGTTTGTGGTATGGTCTGAATAGCACATAATGCATCTGAACACATCTGGCCTGATGTGCTCCTCCTTTATCACCTCTTCCTTCTTCAGTGCCCTCCACTTGCTGAGCTCCCTCCAGGCTCCAGCAGCTCCCATGTTCCTGCCCAACTCTTCTTCTCCCACCTTCCAAAGGGAGTGGTACCAACTTCAGTCCTTAAATCTCCCCTTGGGAAAGGTCCAAGTGTCCTCCTTCCGTTGTGCTGCCTCTTTCCAGTCTCCACCTAAAACCATCATTTCCTTGGGGCACCCCATCAAGGGCTTGTCCTGAGTCCAGGTTCACAAGGCCCTGTTGTTTCAGAGGTCAGTTACCACATACGAGGAGCCAGCTTGACCTGATCCATGTTAAAGACTTCTATTCTGCTTCCCAATGCCATGTCTTTGATTACTCTTTCAAATCCTATTCCAGAGGCTCACGTTTAACTGCACTCCGATCAATGAACCCATAATTGCCTTCCCAAACATAACCTGTCCATGTTCTGTTGGCTCATCTCCTCTCACGGAGTATCACCAGGCTTTGGGCTGGCACTTCCCATGTGGGTTAGCTCTGCTTCACCATCAGCAGCCACAGCAGGAGCAATTCCTATCCCAGGTACCCCAAAACCCAGCACAACCACATTCCATGGTCCCTGCCCTGTACCACTGTGAAGCTGCTGTGTCCAAGTGTCCCAAAAAGCCACCAAAATCATGTTCTAGGTTTAATCTCTCAAAGGATCACTCTTTTTGAGCTACTCTGCCTATTTTTCACTTCCATGCTCCCTTTTAGGACCCATGATGGAACAAGTCCAGAGGAGGCCATGAGGATGATCAGGGGACTGGAGCACCTCCCATATGAAGATAGGATGACAAAGTTGGAGCTGTTCAGCCTGGAGAAGAGAAGGCTGCGTGGAGACCTCATAGCAGCCTTCCAGTGCCTGAAGGGGGCTATAGGGATGTTGGGGAGGGACTCTTCATTAGGGACTGTAGTGATAGGACAAGGGGTAACGGGTTCAAACTGAAACAGGGGAGGTTTAGATTGGGTATGAGGAAGATGTTGTTTACTGTGAGGGTGCTGAGGCACTGCAATGGGTTGCCGAGGGAAGTTGTGAATGCTCCATCACTGGTAGCGTTCAAGGCCGGGTTGGACAGAGCCTTGGATGGCATGGTTTAATGGGAGGTGTCCCTGCCCATGGCAGGGGGTTGGAACTGAGTGACCTTAAGGTCCTTTCCAACCATGACTGTTGATTGTGTGAAGCCCAGAATGGGATCTGGTGCTCTGCAAGGCCATGGGATTTCAGTGGAGCAGGGGGAAACACAAGCTGTGGAGAAGCACACTGGAGGTTGCAGAGGCTCCTTGTGTCCACTGCCTTGAGCTGGCCATTTGAAAGGGTTGTGGCACACCAGGAGCAAGGGATGTGCATTAAGTGTGCTTCATATTCACTTCAGTCATCCCTTCACCCATATTCCATGTTTTCCACCCCAGAGCTCCTGCTGTCAGCAAGGTGAGCACTGCAACACCCCCAGGTGGCATTCCCCCACTGAGGAATGATGCAAATGGAAAGCAAAGGGCAACCACCTTGGGGAACATCACTGCCTGACAACAGACAACAACCCTCCCAAAGCTGAAGATGGGGAAAAGGAACAGGAATAACCCCATTGCCATGCAGGAGCAGGGGGAAGCTGCAGGTTCATGGGACGGAAGGAAGCCAGAAGAGGAACTCCCTTCCCTAAGGAGAAGCCTCATGGGACCTTTGTTGACCAGAAAAGGTCGGGAAGCTGGGTTTGAGCTGTGTGAAGAAGGTGCACCCGCTCCCTTTGCAAAGCTCCTTCTGACAGACCCAAACTGGCAATTGGCTTCTTGCAGGGCTCCCATTTAGAGCGGAGCTGTTTCAGCCTAAGCTTGATGGGTTGCACTGCAATGATGTTGTAATCGACATGAATAATGCTGCAGATGTGCTCCTCCTGGACTTAACTGCACGTCTGGGGCACCAGATGTCTTCCCTGTGCATCCCTCACTCAATGCCTTTGGTGGACAAAGCCCAGTTGCTGAGGGATGATCCAGGCTGCTAAATTAGCACATCCTGGCAGGACTGATGCTCCCCCCATGATCAAAATCAACAGATAGGACCTACGGGCTGGCTGAGCTGGTTTCAAGTGATCCAAAGGGATTAGACAGATCAGACTGGCTCGGAACAGGGTACTGACAGCACCAGGATGGGACTTGGGAGACCTGGGCTTGGCTGCCTGCTCTGCTGCTGCTGGCAGAGGGTGTTCCTTTGCCCTCAGTGATGAGCACGGAGCTGCTCTCCTTTGTGAGCCCTGGCTCCTAAGGGTTCTCAGAGCTCAGGGTGCTCATGTTGTTATTAAACCTCACAGTTGTGCAACAGCATCCCAAGGGAAGCAATGAAAGCCCTGGACCTGTCTCCGGCAAGATTTAAAGCCAGGGTGAGGCAGTAGGAGACTGAGCACTGAGAATGAGCAGGCAGGAACGAGCGGGGATGAGGAAGTCAGGATGTAACAGGTTTTCTTCCGTCTCTGCTCTTTCTGATCAGCTTAATAACATGGATCTGTCCAGCCCCCCTCCAGCACGTACTGCAGCACACAATAAAGAGGGGATTACAGCCCAAATGGGGGGCATGAACCCCAGAACACCGCACCCCCGATGCCCACAGCAGCACATCCAGCAACCTCAGGGCCTCCACTTGCTCCTGCCACCCCGGTACCCTGAATGCAAAGCTCTCACCCCCAGCTCACCCCCCCCCCCGTCAGCAGCATCACTCCCAGAGCTCAGACAGCATCTCCTTGCCCCCGCCTGACCCCAGTGAGGCTGCCCAGGGCCCACAGCAGCCCCCTTTGTGTGCCTGCGTTCCCCACCCCAGATCCCCTGCCCTCCATCGCCTCTGCTGAGCCCCCTTTCCCAAGCCAAGAAGTTCCCGGTGCATCAGGGTGGGATGTGCAGGGGGTGAACCCCCATCTGCGGGTTGGCTCCTGGTCGGCGGTGCCGCTGCCCAGGGCTCTCCTCCCTCCTCTCCATCCCTTTCCCCCCTCGCTCTCGCTCCCCCCCTCCCCATAGCAGGGCCGGAGGTGATGATCCCCTCGCTCCGCACACCTCGGGGTCCATCATTGTCTCCCGCCGCCCCCCAGCCCCGTTGTTCTCCGCGGCCGCAGCCTCACCATAAGCGTGCGCTGCTCCCGGCGCTTCGCCCCGGTGCGGGGTTGCTCTGTCGGGCTCCGGCTCTGTCCTGGTGGGGTCGGGTGTCCCCGCTGCCTCCCCCCCGCCTTGCAGAGACCGGGTTATGGGAGCAGGAGCCGTTTCCTGCGGGCTCCCACGGCTCCTCGCCACCCCTTTTATCGCCGGGCTGCCGCCGTGATTGGCTCTCGGCGTCGAACCGGCTTCCAGCCGCCCGCTCCTTTGTGTGAAGCCAATCTCTAACCCCAAACCTTCCCCAGCCCCATTCGGCCCCGAACCCTGTGCCCGGACCCCCGCAGCCCTCCCGACCACAGAGCCCAAGAACCCTTCCTCTGTGTCCCCCCCCACCAGCACCGCGTACGCAGTTACCCCCCAGCTCTTTCTCAGCCTCAACCCCATGTTCTATGTGTGCAGATGGGCACAGCACCTGGGACATGACCTTGTGCTCTCTGCGTGGCACTGACCCCCTTGTGTGAGGATTCCAACAGCATCCCGGAGGATCCATCCTCCAAACTCACCCCCCCTCCCCAGCCTCAGGAAACTGCAGAGGAAGGCCGTTATCAGGCAGCATCAGGAAAGGGGGATCCCCATTCCCGCAGCTCCTCACCCCCCAGGGGGAAAACCAGAGGGTTTTGAAAGGTGGATTTACTCCATGGGGACCACTGCATCAAGTGGTCCATAGGTCTGCCAGGTCTGGTGCTCATGGGATGAGCGAAGTCCCTGCCCCGGATGGTAAAGGAGGCTCCTGGAGTTTGGGTCGCAGTGTCTGAGGTTTGGAGGGCCGGGATCACCCCAGGAACAGGACACGATGTGAGGAGTGAATTGCTTAAAACCTGAGCGGAACTCAGAGGCTGTTTGGTACCAGCGAAGGGAGCAGCATGGCGATGGGCAGCAGGAAGGCAGAGGGATGCGAGCTCTGGGGACTTCATTGTAATCTCCCAAACTCCTCCAGTGGGAGAGGAATAGAGGTAAAATGTGCAATGGGAAGAGCTTTGATAGTGATGAAGCCAGAAGAAATGGTCTTGTCTGGGCTCTTCAGCACATCGTGGCGCTGCTGGAAAGAGCCAGACACCACTGGAGATGGCCCCAGTGGCAGAGGAACTACAGACTCCTTGTGTGTGGAATTTGCCTGTAATTCCCTGTGCAACACTGCGAGTAAGGAATTTATAGCAGTGTTTACCAGACGAGGAGATGGCGCGGGTAGGATTTACCACCTCCATCGCTCCACATTGCCCAAATAGCATCTGTGATGAAAAGGCTCTCTGCCACCCAGAGCAAATACAAGAGGGATTTGACCTGATAAAATCAGCTGTTGCCAAGCAGATCCATGCCTAACAATATCACACATATCACACAGCAGGAGACCAGCAGGGCTGCTGAAGCCAGTGGTCATCTGGGCACAGGGAAGAGCATCCAAGGCATTGCCACAGTGCCCTGAAATGAGGGCAGGGAAGAGGGAAGTTGCAGCAAGGCTGCAGGGAGACCTCAGAGCAGCTCCGGTGCCTAAAGGAGCTGCAGGAAACCTGGAGAGGGGCTCTGGACAAGGGATGTTGGGACAGGAGAAGGGGAATGGCTTTAACTGCCAGAGGGGAGACTGAGATGAGCTCTTGGGCAGAAGCTGTTCCCTGTGAGGGTGCTG